>JAMKCH010036026.1:0-185377 GCA_023653785.1 Ophioderma brevispina
AACGTAGCCGGGCACGGCAGCCGGCTATGTTAAATGCTAAGGCTTTGGTGTAAATAGGCCTTGCTTGATCTTCCTTACGCAAAGATTTCCTCACGTTTTAACCTTTAGGGGCATGGCGTGAAGCCACTGCGAAATTGGGGGGTAAACTTTAAACTTTGCTTCGCGGTAACCTTTTTTACTTACATAGGCCTTGTAAATCTTCATATTTCGCTGTTTAACCAAAAAGAATTTTGTTAGAATTCAATTTGCTTCTAGTTACATCTAAAATGCTTCTAATTGGTTTTGGGACGTTTTCCGCTCTTGGGACGCTTTTTGTTTCTCTTGCATCTCGGCCATTTCCCCCGCAGAAGGTGCAAAGTTTCTCATTGCATCCCTGCGTTTTTCACCCGGAAATAACGCGATGCATCTCATGCCTCTCGGCCGGTTTCCTTTCCCGTCAGAAGATTCGAACTTTGGCGCGATCGTCTCATTGCATCTCGGCCGCTTTCCCCGGCAGAAGATCGAAGTTTGCGCCATGCGTCTCATTGCATTGGCGTCTTTCCGTAAAATGACTCGATGATTTTTTTCGTTGCAATCTGGCCGTCTTCCGGGAAATACGCGATGTTTTTCGTGCATCTTAGGCCTTCGTTCCTGTGAAAATGACCTCGATGTTTTTCGTTGCATCTGGGCCGTCTTCCGGGAAAATGACGCGATGTTTTTCGTTCAAATCTGGGCCGTTATTGACTTTAGCGCTACTTATTCCGGTGCCGGGAAAAACGGCGAGATGCAATGAAGGCGCCAACTTTGGCTCTTGTTGCCATCTGGGCCGTTAAAATAAAAATAGATTGCCCTTCGTTGCATTTTTGGGCCGTCGGTCGGCAAAACGACCCGGTCCGGGTTAGGGTTAATTTTTAGCTAAAACAAACAATCTATAGTTCCTTTAGTGAAAAAATATCATTTTATTATTATTTATGTAATTTTACCCATTCATTAATGATATTTCATTACTTTGAATCTGATAGAGGTATGTGACATTTATATAGAACATACTTTTAAAATGGACCGATTTCCCTTAAATTTTAACGTTCTTTTTTCAGTGGTCTTTACCCTGTGCAAAGTACAATTTTCACAGGTAGAAATCGCTGCTTTTGTTGCAGACGTTACATTTGAAATAATCGTTGACAAGCAGATCATATATAGTATCAGTGCTGCCCGTTTTCACATGTAATAGAGATGCAACTTTTGTCAACAAAGGTGTCAATTTCAACACTTGATAAAAACTTTTTTTTTTGTGTCTATTCTTGAGGTTAAGGATCATATTTTATTATTTTTTTAGGGTTTGGAGCTTAATCTTGTGTACTTAGCCAAATATTACATTTCAATTTGTGGATAAATACACATATTTTAAGGAAAAATATTTTTTTTTTTTTTTTTTTTTTTTTAATAACAATTTTTAATTGTGTTTGCTTTTGGCATTTGAAATATACCTGCTAATACAATTAAGCTGTCCAAGTATGAACATTGCAGATAAAGTTTTGAAAATGTTATGCTCTTTTATGCTTTTTAAGCAAAAATGTGTACTACTGTAGTCATGTGAAAAAGTTTTTAATAAAATACCAGAGATAACCATAACCCACTCCTTTTCCTGATTCTATTCAATGTAATGGGAAACACATACAAAAAAATTGGGGCAATTTTGTCCATATAACCAAAAAAATACTGGGTAAATTGGTAAATTCCTGGACGTGACTGTGCAACGTCATTTTGACTTAAAAAAGACCGTTGAACTTTCTTACTTAATAATAATCTGCTTTTGAGGCTAACTCAGATAAGGGTCCTATTCGAACTGCTAGAAAAATACCAGTATTGAACTCCATGCATTTCTAAAGTCCAAAACTGCTTAATTTACATTAGTATGTGTTTGCTACTTGGCAGGACGTGACTGTGAACGGATTGTGGAAGTTTCAAATTGCATTTTTTACTACTCTGACCACCATACTTGAAAATAAATTGTCCATTCATATTCCCATGCATCACCATACACATTTATAAATCAAAGCAGTAGCTCTCTTACATTTTAGAGATATGGGACGCACAAGGCCCGATGACCAAGTGGTTGGACGTGACAAATTGTGAACGGAAAAATCGGATTTGGTGATGCAAAGCTATTTTACCATATTACCTCAAATGATTTGTACCATTTGATGCTTTACTGAAGATGTTGTAAATACTAAAAAACACCAGAGAGGCCTAATCCCAAATAATTTAGACAAGTCCATGAACGTTGAAGTAAGGGTTTATGTAATTAAAACTTGTGAAATCAGTATGAATCTTTAAACATATTTTCTAAATTTTACTTTGGAAATACACAATTCCAATAAGAGACATTCAGAACCTTTTGAGCTAATTTTGAGCTTAAAATCTGTAAAAAATAAAGGAATTTTGCTGTCATTTTCACTAAAATGTGTATTAAATTTATATACTGCACATGGTCTTAACCCTCAAAATTTAACTAGAGGTTCTTAAGTCAATTATAAAGTATTGTTCTGCACTTTTCCTCAGTATAAACTGACATAGCAACCTTTAGGCATTGGACCATTAATGTTGACAAGGTGTAACGTCCGCAACACATATATTATTACTGTTCATTTGGCTTGTGGATTGTCTTGTTTCCTTTTCTTAGCTTCTGAATTAGTAAAATAAAATTTAAAACTAACATATATCATTCTAAAATCTATAGCACTGATACTCAGTATGATTTGCTTACAAGTCAACATTCCAAGTAACATCCGCAACAAAAGCAGGGATTTCTACTGTGAAAAAGTGTACTTTGCAGCGTAAAAAATGAAAAAAGGAAGGTAACTTTATTGAAATAGGGCCATGGATCTTAAAATGCTGTTCTATATAAATGTCACATACCTCTATCAGGTGGCAAAGTAATGAAATATCATTAATGAATGGTTAAAATTACAATAAAATCATAAATAAATATATTTATTTTTTTTATTTTTTTTATTTTTTTTATTTTTGTTATATTGAATATTGATAATTTGATGAGAAAACTGGTTAGGGCTCTTGCCGAAAGTGTAGTGCACCGCCACAGCGCGCGCACTCCGTACTGCCTCCTGAGTCCAATTTTCCTTTGTTACGTTCCTGGGGAAACTCCTCGTGATTATAGATAGTAAACTAAATCAATATTTGGGAGCGCGAGACTCCTGGACTTGTGCAATGATGCAGAGCTAGTGCAGTCCCTGTATGCAAATTCACGTGTCAGTCAAGGATTCATTGATTTTCAATCACCTGGCGCCATCTGACCAGTGGTGAATTTGTTGGTTGAATTGGTTTGTTGCATTGGTTGTGCCAGCGCGTTTATACTGTTCCCAGCATTAGAGATAACCACACACCCGTGCCGCACACACAGTCGGAACTTGAACATTTCACAAAATTGTATACCAACCGACCGTTACGCAACGTAAAACTGTAAACAGTACGGATAGAAATCATTTTTGCAGTAAATTTTTCCCGAGAAATGTTCAGTCGCACCAATAAATTTTCCCGGGAAACGTTCAATCGTGACAAGATCATTCTAGATATTTAGATCTATATTTGTTGACCTCATAAAATAATAAGTCCGTAATCTCGGAAACAAGGATCGTAGCCAAATTTCAAAGATTTCATCTTCATTTTTGTCATTGCAATAACCGATGCATTATTACTTTTCATCATTACCACAACGTTATATGTAGAAATTGATAGGGTAGAATATATAAACTTCAATGAAAAATGAAACAAATACAACACAAAACACGATCGTTAACACCAGGCGCGGATCCAGGGAGGGGAGCAGGGGGCTCGCGCCTCCCGGTAATTCTGCAAAATCTTGCAAAATCAACCCAGTTTTGACAAGCTAAAGCCTTTCAGCCCCCGGTAATTTTGACGTTTTTCAAATCCTGGATCCGCCCCTGACTGAACATAAACGTTCTTACCTCATTTTATTATAGATGATAAAATGAAAATGCCTTTCTGTATAGTTAATTTTAAACGTAAAAATACAAACCAGTGAAGATGAGAACGAATGATAGAATATCAAACGCAACGTGGGAGCCACGCAAACAAAGACGAATGAAAATCGTGGATAAATAGGCATTGCACAGATAGCTGTTATCATGGGAAAGTTTCGCCCGTCGCCGGCCCAGGGATCGCCGGCAGTTTCACGCCAAATGACAGCAATGACCTGTTGAGGTAGGTTTTTCTATTTTAATATAATGACGTATACGGTACTATTGCGCATGCTAAACAGCTGGCCTAAAAACAGCTCATTGTCAAGTTAAAATTCAAGGATAAAAGTGCTTAGTTCAGACACTAGATTCACATATAGCATAACAAGCACATTCCGGCGCTGCCCCAAATTGGGTGAAGATGTTTGCTGGTTTCCGAAAAACTTGTAATTCCCTGTAATGTTGAAGAAAAGGAGCAGAACCAACGAAACCCTCAGACAATTAAGTCGCATCTGATCTGTTCCGATTTGAAATCTTTAAAGGTCCATGGCCCGATTGCTAATACCCCTAGCCTCGTCCCCTCCGTCCCCGAAGCCCCCTGATTTTCACATTTTGTATCAGAAGAAAGCAACTATTTTTGTCATTGTCATATTGTACTTATTATTTATTGTAATACAATTTAAATAATAAGTAAAATATTTTTCCATTCTGATGGAATTAATACAAAGCATCTTCAAATAGCTGACTTGTCCGTCAGACGATTTCATCATAACGTCCGCAACACATTTGCAAACTAACATTTAAATCGTAATAAGGATTAAAGTAAAATTTAAGTAAAAAGACAGTTTTGCTCTATTATTGTTATCATGTAGTACATAAACAAATAGAGATTCTTCGTTATTTT
The DNA here is from genome assembly GCA_023653785.1 of Ophioderma brevispina. Classification (NCBI taxonomy): domain Eukaryota; kingdom Metazoa; phylum Echinodermata; class Ophiuroidea; order Amphilepidida; family Ophiodermatidae; genus Ophioderma; species Ophioderma brevispina. The sequence goes on from JAMKCH010036026.1 coordinate 4,882, forward strand.
TACTTTCTCTATAAGAAAAAAAAACTTGCTGTTGTGTTGCGGACGTTACTAGTGGTTCGGATTGTTACAGGTGTTACGGAAAAATGTACAGCATCATACAGGGGAAAAATAAAACAAAAGATGGGAAGTGTTGCCTGGATTTGTGGGAAGTGTGTTAGAAGCACTTAAGTTTAAATAAAATTAACTATGAGGTCAAGTAGCTGTTCCTAGCAACAGATGTAATGTTGCGGGGGATTTACAAAAATGTTTGAGCGGAAAATTATCTTTTTTTATCAGTGCATAGATTTTTATTAACAAGAAAATAATATCAGAATTTATTTTGTTTCATATATTATTGGTATAAATGAAACTATTTGTACATGCTAAGCATTAATACAACCTTGCTCTAATTTAAGGCAATGCTCGGCTAAAGTTGGTGTGAAATTGTTGACGGAAAATGTAACATCCGCAACATCATTTTCGATTGACTACCTCATTAGAACAAGGAAACATGTGGGAGTCCACTATATTCTGAAAAGATCTAACATTGGTACAGATTGCTATGATGAAATATTGATATTCATATTCATGTTGTTCTTCGTTGAAATGGCAGATAATTCAAATTTGTACTATTTGCTAGGTTGACAAAATTCCGTCAAGATTTGGCTGTATAAGCATGTCCAGCACATACATGGAGGAATTGATCACCCAAACTTTGTTAAGTACACTGACATAAACGGCACTTACGTTACAAATAAGAATCAGTGACATTTGGTATGGATTTGTAAATCAAGGTGAGTGCCAGTTTCAAAAATGTGTGATGGACTTCGTAATAGCTATATGGGCAATTCCACAGTCATGGACGTTACATTTTTCCCACCCTCTCTGTATTCAAATTGTATTCCAACATACTTGAAAGCTTAGGAAGTTCATTTTATTTCTGGTACTGATAGTTAACATACTATTGTTTAACAAGAACATCAAACATCTAGACAGCTCTAGTTAATTAACAAGAAAAGAGCTATAGAAGTCAGTGTCATGGACGTTACGAAAATGGACAAGCAGTTTTTTGGACATCAATTATAACCAAAACTCTCTGAAGTTGCAATCTCAAGTTTTCATTTTAACTATATAGTAACACTTTATTTAACTTTGAATATAAATTAAGGAAAGCACCTTCTTATAATATAGAAACTCTTCCAAATGTATGTCATGGACGTTACATTTGTGGGAATGTCATGGACGTTTAATACAAAAATTTGAATTTGAACATTCGCTCATTCAAAATTGACAACCCATTAATGTGTGCATATTGCATTGCTTATCAGTTTGTTTGATGACATAGTCTATTTTTGAAGGTTACATGATGTTTGAATAATTGTATTATTTAAAATTTTAAGCATTTTAGGTCAAACTTGGGTATGAGGGCGCTTTTCTATTTTTTTCCACACACGCTTTTGAAAAACCTACTCTCACATAAACCACTATAAATAACCAAATATGTGACTTGCTCACTAAATTTGAGCATCTTATCTTTATTAGTTCGTCTGTAACATTCATTTGAATATTGCATGGATGTGCCTATTGAAAAGCACAGGGGTCAATGAACTTTTCCCCTGTACAATTCAATGAGAGTATTTCGAAGAAATAAACTGTAGGCCTACTCACAAACTAAAGGTGATAGAGGGGTGAAACTTCTTGAGCAGGTAAAACTTATGAGTATCTTTCCAGTTGTTACCCTTTGGAAGGTAGCATATTGAAAAAAGTTGCGAGAAATGATGTGAAGCGCCCTCGTGCCCAATTTTGACCTGAAATGGTCATTTTTAAGAATTCTAATTATCAAAATGTCATGGAAACTTCAAGAATAGATTCTCTTAAATCAAAAACATGACTATTAAACATTACCTTAACAAACATCCCATAATACCCATTTACGAGGGGAGTTGAATGTGTAACGCCCAGAAGGTTAACGTCCATTACGCTCATTAGCATATTTCTAATTAGTATAATTATTTTTTTATATCACATGTTATTATCTCCATATATTATATCAACATATATACTAGATATGATTAAAATCAATTGCATGATAGAGTAGTTGCAGGAAAAAATAGTAAAAACGTCATGGACGTTACATACATTCGTGGAAAATTGGAAGTAACTCTAGACAACCATGTCTGATTTCAAAGTGTATGTTTTAAAAAGTTATGTGTCTTAGTATTAGGATAAGAAATAAATACATTCCATTAGTTAATTTTCATCTATACAGGACTGAAATATTTGACAGCAGCATTTTTACTAAAAATTGCCAAAATCGGTTATTCGTAAAATAATTTTTTCCAAAACCATAAAAAATAAGAAAAATGATGAAAATTCAATATTAGAATGCAGATTTATATAGATACGGTATCTTTCTTCCATGTTCAATGTAAATTGTTGCACTAAAATGAATTTCAATTTTTAGGCTCAAGGGACATAGCTGTGGAATTGCCCACATACTTAATGCTCTGACCTAGTACACGACCACAACCCAGTGTCTAGTCAGAGCAACCTCGGAATAAGTTCAAACAATTGTTACGGGGACTATCATTAGACTTAACATGACTAATAGTTGCCAGGGGGGATATGGCGTCAGGTTGTTTTTGAGAGATCAAATTGTAGTTTTCTAAATTTCTGAATTCTCATAACTTCAGGACTATTTTACTTTTTATTTGGTGAAAATCAGACATTTCGTTCAAATGTTATGGTTGATCGAAGTGTACAGATGCACAAAGAAAGAAGATTTCTTATGTTTCGTATTGTTTTTCAAGCAGCTATATTTACTTTGTTTTTCATTGTTTTTCAAGCAGTAATATTTAAGAGAATTACAAAAATAAATTAATTTTGGGGGTGGTAAAAAGTGACAATTTACAGATTTGTTTTTAATTTAAAAAATAGTAGAATTGATAAATTTAGAATTAAAAACAAAATTGCAATAATTAATTAATTTAATAATTGATTAATTAACAATTAAACGCTTCTGGACCTTTATTGGCATATCATTTTTGTCATTTTTCGAAGGTTGCAAACTTGCCCCCCCACTTATCTCAAAAACGGTTTGACCTATTGACTTCAAATTGGGCACAAACCTAGTTTAGCGTACATACTATGATCCTATGAGAGGATTTTGTATAAAACCCTTTAGTTTTTGAGTTACATTGATTTTTGTATGCCACCAGCAGCAAAAATGGCGAGAGAAGTTTGAACGGTTGCCATGGCAACACTGAATATAATTTTGATAAACGCTCTCATAGGATCACAGATCCTGGCCATAGTACTTGTTTAAGAAACAAACTATGTTCAAATAACTTTATATTTTGAGATAAATGGGGGGGGGGCAAAATTGTCATTTTGAATTTCTGATTTTCTTGTTGCCGTGACCTTTGACCCCTGCTAATTAGCATACCGGAGGTCGATATGATCCAAGACAAATATATTTGAAAAAGGCTCATCATACCGAACATTTTGGTATATCACTTGCTTGTATTCAAAGAAACTATGTGCTGTGATTGCAATAATCATATTATTGTATGAAAACGACGTCATGTCCCCCCTTAAGCGCTCAATTGGGCGATGTCGCTTAATCAGGTGACCTCGCCTAATATGGCGATTTTATATCCAAATTCAGAGGGTGTCTATTAGTGGTGTGGAGCGAATCTACTAGATTCACAGAATTTTCATGTTCACCTGACATTCCAAATAATAAGTTCCTTGGTTTTATGATTGCGTTTCAGAACAAGGCATGATCCTGCTGAAGTTGGTTGCTAAATTCAGATAGACAGATAATACAACAATAAAGATATGAACGGTTAGGAGTGAGACAAGGACAGTGGTTCTATGGTTGCTAGCCCAGTGGTTCCAAGGGGGAACTTTGGTAGGTGAAACAAAATTTCCCGATCAACAGGAAAAAATGTCCCGGTCGTACTCGTAGGGCAAGAGAGGTCCAAAAAGGGCTGATGTAGATTTAGCATCAATGTCCACCTTTTCCTTCCATTTTGCTCAACCAACTTTTCGATGGCTACACCATTGATGGATACTGTTTGATGAGAGAATAGACCTTGCATCCCGTCTTCACGAATAACTGCCACACGTGATACAATACACAACAGCGAGATACGATGACACACATGAAGCTTGAATAGAATAATAATTATTTCTTTATTGTTCCATCAAGGAATTACTGATCATGCTGTGTTTAAAGACTACAACGGTCGGCCTACTGAAGAGGCAGTGTGTTGCCTTGGTCGCATTCAAACGTGATTTTGTTTGTTCGAACATCCATCAAGGTCAGATGCGTGGGGACGCCAACGCACTGCATGGCTTGCTATGCCGTGCGGACACCATGCATTACTACACGTCACAGATACCCTTGACTATGGACACATAGGGACTACTCCCAATTCTGTATCTTCTTGCCTGAAGCATGGAGACTAATTTTAAATATATATTAGACAGACATTGTCTTTTGAGGCGCGCGTGCACGATCGCGCGCAGTCGGCATCTCAAATGCTTTGAGTCAGCGTGATTTTTCGCGCTCTTGTTAAAAGCCGGCTGCGCGTTTTCTACCTTCGTATTTGAGCCGGCAACCCAGCAAAAATACTTCATTTGGCATATTTAATGATAAATGATCCCGGAACACTATGCTTTACAGGTACACGAATTTTCAGATAGTGTGAACGGCTTGTAAATCGGTGTCGGCGAGAGTCAAAAATCTGGCAGGTAAACTCCACAAATGTATCGAACTCCAATGGAAATACCGCCTGGATGGTGTACGAAAAATGAATACGGACTATGTGTATAATGCATGAAGCAAACGTCGTAAATTTAAAGCCATTCGCCTCGTCACGCGCACGTGTTTTGTTTTGATTGAGCCCTTGAGCCGAGTTTTTTGATATCACGATGGCGCGGCGCCGCAAGAAGTTAGGGGTCTACAAACATTACGGAAATAGAATTTAGATAATATTTTTGACATGAAGAAGAAACGATAGACGTACCACCTTTGTGGTCAATGTTTCTGTAAACTATGCACTAAACATGTTCAAAGAAATGAAAGGTGCCGGGAAAGGTGTTCGCCCGATTACAAGTAAGAACATACTTGACAAGACACACGTTGATGGATCACGTTATCAAGCATCGTGAATACGCCATTATTAATGAAAACGTGAGCTTACTCCAATAGTTTTAAGATAGTCTACTAACTATGACTGACTGTTTCCGACTTAGGTTCTACATTTGGTTTACTGAATATGTTTGACTGTTCTGCATGCCAGTTTACTCCCCTAGTGCTAGACTAGAGATCCCTTTCACAATGAAATAAAAAAACCTTTCCGCTCATGTTCGAGGTTCAAGCCTGGTGAAATTCTTTGAAAGTTGATACACTTGAATGATCAACATCTTACTCATTGTAATTTGATTAAATCCTTGAGTGACAGTCTAGTATGTAACTTACTTGTTTCTACTTGATTGCAGTAATAAACGATTGCGTATTGCTACCCCTGAATTGAAAATGCATGAGGCTTTTACTGCTTCTGGTCACAACTCAGTTGCAGGTCCTGCTTGCTATGCAGCTCTATGCTTTGTTAAAGATCGTCTCCAGCCAGAATTTGGGAGCTTTAAAAACCGCCTCTTCTGGCAGCTTTGCCTCAAGGACCAAGATGACTTTTTAATGCTCCTCTGAAAATTTCAAAAGACATGTCTGATTAGAGTTTTATTGCATTTATCATATCTCTGCTAACTTGTTGTTGGGCGATAGCTCATGATGGAATACTGGTGCCATGCAGTGCACTTATACTCTGCTCATAATTTCTGGACAGTTAGAACATACGCCCGCTTTCCCACCAAAACGGCGCACCATCGGGTTGCACGCACGTAGACGCAGTACAGGCAAAGATTGGCACGCACATTGTATGTCCAAGAAATATGGCCCAGAGTAGTGGTCTGCCAAAAACCCATTTGGGATGTCTTCCCCCATGACTGGTGTCCATACATGGACTGATGACACGCAGTCTCAAAATCTACTAATTTGGTTCTGATTTCAGGTCAAAATTTAGAATTAAAAACTTGATTTTTTTACAGAGAAAAAGGACAGTTTCTCTTAGCATGCTAAGTTTGTTTGTGGTACTTTTTCCACGTTTGTCAATTGACCCATTTTTGTTTATGCTTTGGAGCAACCTTGGTGTAAAGGCATGGTAAAACTCATTTAGGGGTGTTTCATGTGGTCTTTTTGGTTTTGCTTTTGGGGTCAACACCTCCCCAATAACTAAAAGGTGCTTTCAGGCCCTTCAGCCCATCAGCCCATCCAGAGATGACAACTGGCAGTCTTCTCAGTGCTTATGACACTATCAGTGATTCACCCAAAAAAAAGAGTTTGAACATTTTCAAATATTTTTTAAAATATTTTAAATTTTCATTAAAGTGAAGATAAGTCTGTATAATTCTTTTTATTTTTTTTTTCACTTGAAGCATTGCTAGAAAAAGAGCAAATGGCAGTTGTCCAAAGATTGGACCGACCCTTTAAGTTATGTTTTGGTAAGTAAGTGTCCCGTACAGACAGTCTGACTAAAATGTCAAAATTTTGATCCTTATTATAATTAGGTTGTTTCTGGCTTTATCATTTTTGCATGCTATTTTAGGGTACCTGTACTTTTTACAAACATGCAAAAATATGATTTTTGTGGGCCGCCAGCTATAGCTGGCGGGAACACTTAGCAATCTGTAATGCGCGTAAATGTGTGTCACTAAGTTTTTTTAAAATTGACCTCAATTGAAAAGTTGAAGTTCAATTTGAACCAAACTTTGTGTCATAGGTGCACCATGGGATCCCTCATGAGCTGATGAGATCCAAGGTCATGTGCCAAGGTCAAAGGTCATGTGAGGTCAAGTTGTAAAATAGGCTGGGTGGCAAGTGTGAGATTTTGACCACCACTCATGCTCCAGGAGCATAGGTTGTGGCAACCGTTCCAGAGCAGAGCTATTCATTATATTGATTGCTGACCACAACTTTGCGATTTATTCCGTAAATGTTGTCAAGGATTAGAATTGCAAATCTGGCACACCAGTCCTCGCTGGTCTTGTGGTTAGGTAGCTGACCTCATGATACAGTGGTCTCGGGTTCGAATCTCACGAAAATTTTCATTATTTTTTTCAGGTTAGAGGGAAAAATTCTAAGTCCAAAAAAGATAAGAAAAATAATAGCTGCCCTTTGAGGTTATAGTGAGGGAGATCTGCTCCTGGAGCATGGGTGGTGGTCAAAAACTACCGCGTGCAGCTGGGTGGCCCACAGCTTATATTCTTTGAATATAGAGAGCATGAAAGCCGAAAACAGCGAAATTCTAGTTGTTGATTTTTTTCTTTGGTTTTTTGATTAAGCAAATCACTGATAGTGCCTTTAATCAAAATTTGCCACCTCTTTCATGTACATGTATACAATGAACACTTTTGTTAGCTTTTCAATCAAGCTGTCAGTGTCAACCACTTCAACATTGCCCAAACCTTCATTCATAAGTGTATTTCACTCTTTTCAAAGGGAAATGTTGGGGATGTCAGTGACCCACAGCAGCAAGCAGCAGCCACAAAGATCCAGAGTGGTGTGCGGGGACACCAAGCCAGGGAATCTGCAGCAGAACTACGCCAAAAAGAACAAGAAGCGGAGGCTGCACTCAAGATACAGAGCAGTTTCAGGGGGTATGAAGCTCGCAAACGTGTCCGTGCCTTAAAGTGCGTTAACACACCTGCTATGGTTTGTTATCTTTACCTTGAATGCTATGCACTAACATGGTGTGTGTGTTTGTGTGATTGTGTTTGTGTTTATGTGTATGTGTGCTTGTGAGTGTGCATCTGCAAGTTAGTATGTGTGATGTGCGAGTGTATTTGTGTGTGTGTGTGTATCCCCCATGCATGCATGTGCGAGTACATATTCTGGGACTATAATAGGATGGTTATGAAGCTCCTTATTCACTCTGTGTTACATATTTATGTGTACCTTGGCTAGTGTAATATACTTTGGGCTCAAACTTCATTTTTATGTATGTTAAGATTTGATATATTTTTGTGTATACATGTACTTCCTTCTTACTCTATTCCTCATGCTGTTTTACCAATTTATATCTCTAGATGTAGCACAGGAAATTCTTGAAGTTGAAGATATAAATTAGCAGTTACTATTCTAAAATGAACTTTTTTAAGATTGCCAAATTCAGAAACCTGTACACCTACTTCTGTCTTCAAAGTAGTCCTACAAAATTTGAACTCCAAAAATTGATTATTTACTTTTCTTTGATGAATGCAGTTTTGGCATTAAGTTTGAGAATAAAATTTGGTTTTCCTGAAAATCAAAGCCGTGGCACACCTGAATGGTGTATTTTTGTGTGCTTCTGATCCGTCTATGGGTATATTCATCCCAGACGTATTCCCATCCAATGTGGAGGTAGTTGCATGGCTTCCCTTTGGAACAACCCTGGATGTAGTGGCAACTGTTGGCCATCTACAGTTAAACTGATGTTAAACTGACAGACAATGTTAGCATAGAAATTCTTTTCACCTCTGATGCTCATTTTGGCAATTATAGTAGTTAAAAATTTGCATGGTTCCTAAGAAACATGCGATACTGTGTCTAATCACTATGCCAGATACCAAACATCAATGAAATAGGGTAATACTACTTTTACCATTTTTGTGGGCTGTCAGCTTAGCTGGCAGGACCACTTTGCGTTCCATTGTACGTGTGTATGTGTGGGCATATGTATGTATCACTAAAATGCGGCGGCCCACAGCTTATATTCTTTGAATATAGTGAGTATGAAAGCCGAGAACTGCAAAATTCTAGTTTTGGTTTGGAATGGGTTGCCCCAATCAGGTCTGCACCATTCAATTTTCAGTTGTATTTTGATGCATGTTGAACAACTTTCATCCTTAAAATGTAACCCTTGTTGCAAAGATACACGCACAAACTCTATCATGTTGTCATGTCGGGTTATGTTGTGAACAGTAAAATTTTATGTTAAGCTTGTGCACTAATTTTCTTTGAGTTCATACTAATACCGTGTGTGTGTGAATGTTTTGTCTCTTTTTCTGTTTACATTTAGAATCTGTACATATGCATTTGGAATTAAGGTTTATTGGTGGTAGCCTTTCCAATGAAACATGAAACAGAGAAAATAACAGATGAATGTGCATGCATGGCATCACCCACATATAATTAGTCAAATCATGCTTGAAGTGTATTATCTGTACCCATTTTGATTTGAATCTGTTGCCTTATTGAGTAAGTTTGACTCCATAGTCTGACATATACTCTTAATGTGGAGTGGAGCCCTCTCTTGATCGTATAGCATGATTAGGAATAGATGGCTACATGGTTATAACCCCCTCAATGTGTTGTGTTTTCACCAAGTGTAGGTATATCCAGGTGTAGATATGTTTTTTCTTGGTATAAAATTTAAGGCTTTGTCAACACCACTTGGCCAAACTCCAAATTTTAAGCAGTTGCAAATTATAAAGTACCTCAGACCTTCTACAGCCATCATAAGATTCTGGCAGAGGCTAAACCTCTCAGAACCTGGTCCATAACTTTTGAGATGTCTCCCCCCCCCCCCCCCCCCAAATGGCCAGAGGTAATTCGGCAGCTATCTCAAAGCCCCTGACCTCTGATCTCAGCCTTGCAGGTTTCTATTTTTCCTCTCCATAAATAAACAGAAATTACATGGGACCATGTGATACAAACATTTGCTCGTGACACATAATCACAAGATTAGAAATAACTTAGATTTGGGGAATAAGCTTTTCCCAAGGAAAATGAACCATCAATGAAACAGAAGTTGATAGAATCACAAAATTGCACCTTAAAGGTACGTGTTCCGATCGTCTTTGGGATCCCCTGATTTACCCGGAAGTAGTATCGATTTTGATATCAGATGAAAGGCCGTATTTTTCTCATTGTCGTCCTGAAATTTGAGCCCTCAAATCCATTTCATTCCCAAGATATAAGCAAAAAACTGCCGTTTTAGTGGTTAACCATCAATATTAGCACAGTATTGAATAGGGCGTTGCACTAAGCATTATCGCGTCTAGCAGCAAAACCACAAGTTTGTTTCCCACGGTACTTGATGGGGTGTATATGCAAGTGCCAGGCTCTCATATCAAGTAGAGAACACAATACACATAAATCGGAACAAGCACCTTTAATAATATCAATCTTTTTAAAAAATGTATTATTTAAATGTGAGAGGCACATTAATTGGATGGAAAAAGGCAACCCTTTATACTAAACAAATTATCATTCAAGTTGCATGCCAGAATTGGCAATTTCCTGCAATTAAAAGTATTTAAGCAATGAATGCATGGTTGATGATACTGGGGAAAGACTGATGAAGATAGTCTATTGACCAGTTAGCTATCTACTGAAGATAGTCTATTGACCAGTTAGCTATCTACTGAAGATAGTCTATTAATCAGTTAGCTATCTACTGAAGATAGTCTATTGATCAGTTAGCTATCTACTGAAGATAGTCTATTGACCAGTTAGCTATCTACTGAAGATAGTCTATTGACCAGTTAGCTATCTACTGAAGATAGTCTATTGACCAGTTAGCTATCTACTGAAGATAGTCTATTGATCAGTTAGCTATCTACTGAAGATAGTCTATTGACCAGTTAGCTATCTACTGAAGATAGTCTATTGATCAGTTAGCTATCTACTGAAGATAGTCTATTGACCAGTTAGCTATCTACTGAAGATAGTCTATTGACCAGTTAGCTATCTACTGAAGATAGTCTATTAATCAGTTAGCTATCTACTGAAGATAGTCTGTTGACCAGTTAGGCATAGTAGTAGAATAATGCTACAAATGTTTCATAGTAACTTACAGCATTTACAACTTCAGTATCCATGTAGTATAGGGTAATGGTAACCTGTAGGTAATGGTAACCCATTTTTGTAATTAAATTGAAGATCTGGAAATGCCAGGTTTGACGTATTTTAATCTTGTGAAATTTGTGCCTTAGGTCAAGCTTCAGATAAATGAAGTCAGATGCAATCCAACCACATTTAGGCCTTGTTTTCCCTATTTGCAACACCAAAACAGGAAGGTCTTTGAGTGATTAGTAGATAGCAAAGATTTGCAGGTGGTGCATGTTTACTAGCAGTAACTACGTTTATAAGCTGTTCCCATTGTACTTGATAACAGTGGTCAGTCACTAGAATTTTTGACGTAAATAGGCGAGTGCCAGGGTTTAGATCAGATGTCATCCCAAAGGCCATGCAAGGTGTAAGATTGATGACTTTCTTTTGTTTTTATAGCTTTTCATCAGTTATTATTAGATGCTTGCACTCATTTTTTTCTTAATTTCCTGAAAGCTGCTTGCAAGTTCCTAGAAAGTAGTGCACAGGTCATAAGAACTTACAAAATAAGACACTACTTAAAGGCACTATCGGTGATTTGCTACATCAGAAAATCAAAAAAATTGTCAAAAATCAGATTTTGTATGTTTCTAACAAGTATAGATATCCTAACATACCCTGCAAGTGATAAGACCAAAAACAACCTAATAAGGACAAAATCGGTTATTTTAGTCATTAACTGTCCGTATGGACACTTACTGCAACACGTAATTGAATGGCGATTCACATTCTTTTCTGACAATATTTCAGTTACAAAAAAGTAACGTATGAGAATTTTACAAACTTATCCTTATAAGCTATTTCTGCAAATTCCAAATATTTTGACTCTTTCGGGAGAATTACTGATAGTATCTTTAAGGAAGTAAAAATTGTATTATTTGCTTTGAAATTGAAATGTTCTTATAAAGAAATCAAATTTCTATGCTAAGCCCAAATAGTCGTTGTCCCATTCTAGCTGCTTCTACATGAAGGTGCACAAGAGGGTACCCTAAAAAAATATTGCTCCCCCCCCCCTCCGTGTTCCTTGTGTTAGTTTCTCGTACTTTTTTCATTTGTTAAAATTAGATCACCATTATCAAAATTATACACACAAGTCATGATGCTTTAAAGCAATAGAGATTGAGTACCACAAGTATAACCTCATCACAGCACAGACAGAGAGAAAACTCAAGTTAATGCACGTATACTTGTGTGACCTTTGTTAAAATTACACATAAGTCAATATTAGTAGACGCAAATTTGTGATGGAATAAAGCAATACATAAGAATGGAGTCACACCTATACATCAGTTAGCACAATACAGAACAATAACAGATAGATAATATTTCCTGGCAAGACAGATTTTTTGTGGAATTTTTCTCGAGTGAAAATAGTTCATGCCTGGCGTGTGCAGTAAAGATATATAATACAAGCATTGGCTCATAACTTGGCTCATCCTTGCCTTTCTTTGTAAGTTTCTATATGTCGTATATATTATTTTTTATTTAATCTATAAATTTAACAAAAAAGGCAAGAAGCCAGTAGCAGTGTATCAAAAACAATAATGTCTGCATATAGTCATTATGGATACTTATTCAACTCCAATGCTCTGTTATTATGCAGGCCATTAAGAAATCGCGGGATCATTAAACCGGGCCATGTCATGGCCGAAAAATCGATACGTCATCGCACGACGTAATACTTGCAGTATCAACATAGTAATGGGCTTGTTTTATAGTTGCTGCTTGATTTTACAAATAGTATTGGCAGACGCGCACGTTTTGTCTGGAAAGGATCATGGCCTTGAATGAACCTTTAATACGAGTCTGTTGGCAGTGTTACACACGTTTGGGGTTATTTAACTATTGACTGTTAAGCTGAAATAGGGCTGATTCCTGGATTTCTGATCGTATTCAGAGTTGAATGCTCAAGAGGTGGAAAAATAAGAAGTGGTTTCAGTTCTTTCTATATCTATGAAATAACTTGGGTCAACATTAGAATATCTTCCAATAAAAGCCAATGTTATCTTTGTTTAAAACCCTTGTGGTAGTACTGACCATTTTTTTATAAGAATGTTCATAGGGTTTGGTGGAAATCAATGTAGCCAATGAGAGACGTGGCCTCTATAGAAAAGCTTAATGTGTGCACAACCAGATTAAATGTAAGGAGGGGGGTCCAGCTGTGTGATAAATCCTCATTATATGACAAAACCAGAATCAAGCCAAAAATATCAACGGCAACACACCTTTGGACAACTAATTGGATTATTTATTCGCACTGACTCATCTTGTGTAAATTTTTACAAAATTTCATTGGCATTCAAATATAATTTGCTTTAAAATCTAGGTTTACACATATCTCTATGAGAATTGGCATTAGAGGGCGCTATAACACAAAATTTTTTGGGCCAAAAGTTTGAAAGATCCCCCCCCCCCCAAAAAAATCACTTTGTCACCCGTTTCCCCCCCAGAAAATGAAGTCTGGTGCCACCACTGAATTAAAATCAGTCTAGTAACCTGTGCATGATCTTTTTCAAGAGCCCCATAGGCCTATTGGAAAATTGGAATTGTATTTTGAAGTCTGGTCAAATTGTGATTTTGAATATGGTCAAATGTATTCCCACTACCTAATCCCCCATAAACATTTGCAAAGACTTTCAACATATTTATGGATACAAGCCCAATGCTATATTTGGATCTTGAATCTATATTGGCTGTTTTTTAGCCAATAAATGGTCTTCAGAGGAGGCAAATATGCCGTAGTGTCTCATACATGTTTTAAATTTTAATCAAATATTATAATGGAGGACCATTTTAGGTTGTTTGGAAATACATTTTTGACTTCAATTAAAATATGAATTTCAATTCCAGATTTTTTTTTGGGGGGGGGATCTTTTTTTCCATAGGCCCTATCTACCATTACAAGGTAATTAGAACTATCTTAGCAACTGTTTTCATCCACTTTTAATAACTCCGGATTTTAAAGCATTCTCAATTTGATGGACGTTTAATTCTCTGTTTCCTCCTTCAGTATTTTCTATTTCTAAACTTGTGCAGGGGGTTAATTTAGAGCCTAAAGGTATTTTTAGGAGAGCTAATAAAACAAAATCACTAAAAAAATGCTTTCATAACTAATAAAATTTTTTGTTGCCTGCATGATAACAGAAGTTTATTAATAGGAATGTATAAAAGACAACTCGGAGTCTAGACCTGACTGAAACAAGTACATGTTTGGCTTTCCCGCTTATTGCTTAACACTACATTGGAGGGAAGAGCAAAGATATGGAAGTCTTTCCAAATAATAGTTATTAGCATGAAGAAGAGGAGGTTAGTGGTTCTTCCACAATGCATTTCTTCCAATAACAGTTTTGGCACTGGTTGTCACGTGAATTTAAAGTGACAAAAGTACTTAAATTAAATGGACAGAACTCCTCCTATCTTGGCAATTTAAAGGTACATTTTCGTGATTCCCGCAACCTGTGGTTTTCATGTTCACTAGATATATCCTTGATAAAAGCGTATTCACAAAATTTCAGCAGTTTGATTCCGCGCTTGCAGTTTTGTGTTAAGAGCAATTACTGGTTTCCCACGGTCCCATAGACGCACTGTGCTGTAATGTCTGTCCTTTTATGACATCAAAATGGCAAATCTTACAAGAATCATACCGCGGATTGAACATAATAATTTGGTACCCATCAATTACTAAGCTAAACGGTTCAGGCAAGTCGGGGGATGAGGTTGTGGATTCACGAAATTCCCCTTTAAACAAAAGAGACATGAGGAGATTTCCAGAAAGAAGTCGCCCCCCAATTTTTTTTTTGAACCCGGTTTTTTTTTGCATATGTTGGAATGCTTTTCATTTCAATGTACCTGTATTAGATCACGGCCTGAAGTGAATACCGAATATACGCCGTCTTTTATGTAATAAATATGATGATTTTAGTCTTTGAATTATGTCGTGCACGACAGCAAACCAAAGCACAGTGTTCTATGGGGACAATTAGGATTATCAGAGAAAGTTAAAACAATGTTTGCTGTTTTCTTTTTTACTTGTTTGTCCAATAAAACCTTCGGAACGTTCTTGGTAGGTTGTCTGCAATCGATCCTGTGCACTTTGAGAGAAATTTCGTATATCCTAAAAAAAACATCTCCTCCTGTCACTTTAAGTACATTGTTACTTTTAACTCATTATGACTTACCAGTGCCAAAATTGTAATGGCAGAATTGGCCCTGTGGAAGAACACTATACCTCGCATGAAGTATTAGCATGAAACACTTGGCGGAACTTATTTCATGAAGTACTAATATACCATGCTTACACTTATGTTACAACAACCCAGTAAAATACCTAATATCACCACCCTGTATGATAACATTCCCCTCTTCAATTTCAACATCTTAATTAGTTTAAAACAGACAACAGACTTTTGGCAATTATAAATTCATCCTGTTTGACTCGGAGCATAAGGCAGGCATCTCCCTATGGGACTCGTTTCCATTTCTATCACACAAGCCTCACAGGCCGCTGTTCACCATGTCCCCAACACCTCAATATACGGGCTGAGTGCGTACGCAGCGCATTAGAGCGGATAATCTGTAGCAGTTGAAGGTTAAATAGCGCTAGAGGGTTAGAGATGTACTCTACCTATCTGGAGGCAAAGAGAGGGTGATGGAGGAAATTTATCATAATAAAGCCTAAGTCATGAGCTTGTGTGATGCTTTAGTGGTGGTTAATTGAAGTTTGTCAAAAATAATCAATTGTAATTAAAAATGAGTGGTAACAATGTAAGAATGCCAGAGTCTGTGCTTGATGTTTCCAACCCTTTTATGACTATAGTCCCCTCCCATATCCAATTTTTTTCCCCAAAAAATTTACAAGATCAATTCTGTTGCAAGGGGCTCAGGGAAGGTCTGTTGCAAGGGAATTTACACTGTGTAGAATGGCCTTTAAGCAAAGGATTATGCCTTCAAAAGGTTATTAATTTTATTTTGTAAGTCCAAAAATGCTTGAAAATTTACCCAAACTTGATGAAAAATTAACTTAACTTGGATGGCCAGGATAATTAAGATCAGGAATCCTTGTTTGAATTATGCATGTAAATCATTTGCATTTAAACCACTTTTGAGGAAGCTTTCATTAAGGGAGTACAGTACAGAGTCCCTCCGCCCTGGAAAGTGCAACAGTGCTATAGTTACTATAAAATTCTAATCTAGAATTTGACGCGTAATTTGTGTAGTTTTTGGTGGCTGATATTGTCCTAGAGATTTGTCTTTTGGTATCATCATGTGCGTATTTTTTCATCTTGAACTTATATTTTAAAAAAATTGATGAGAAACCGTCTTGGCATTATGAACGGCGAATTATGAACCGCTGTGAACAAACCGATTTTGTGGGATTCAGGAGTTAGAAAAGCAGGGTGTACTTTTCAATCTATTTTAAAAAAAAACTGACATTGTCAATGTAGGTTCAAAAGAAGATATTTAAAGACCATGAATTCAAAAATTCTCTCCTGCAAATTTTCATTGCTCTAGGTAGGGTAGTGCAGAAGATTGAGTAACAACAGAGCGCAAAAGCACATGTTTTCATAGGCAACACCATTTTGTACTGTGCCGCCTTAACTCTGGGACTACCCCTACATGTATGATACGGACTTTTGATTGGCTCTTTAGGGGACACAAACATGAGATAAGCCCTCTGATTAACCAAATAGTGACTTGCATATATACCACCACTTCTTACAGTCACACTCTGATTTGCTTATTTAACAACAAATGATATTAACTCTTCTAAGTAACCAATCAAATAGTGCTAGATATCAAGAGAATGGCAGGTACATGTGCAACCCAGGTGTTTAAAACACATCCAACCATACCAAAATTTCAACATTAAGACAATTTCAGCAGGCACCATGTGCCACTGAAATGTGGTAATATTGGTTTTAGAATAGTTTTTTAAACTCCTGGGCACTACTAAGGCACTATTTTGATAGTTAGTATGGAAATAACATGATCAAATCGGAGATACTGTAAGAATGGTGTATGGATTACACAGAGATATTGCAGCACTATCTTGATATTGGTTTTACTCATAGGGCTTCCCATGTTGTATCCTATAATGAGCCGATCAGAGAGATTGATCACAGGTGTTAGTAAAAGAAGATAATCAGTATGTGGCCATGCATGGTACATAATACAATTTTGGCCTTTTATTTAAATTTTCGTGCTCCAGCGCTGGGGATTTCTTATTTTCCTTCACTAAAATTAACACAATATTATCTTAAACACGAAAAGCTGTGTCCCCCACATGAAAATAGAGTGCACATTAGTTAGAAATGATAAATGCAACTCAATTTATTTCCAGAATATCAGTGACAATGGATATACATAACTTCAACATGCTCAAGAGAACAATGAGCTAATGATATTCATAATCGGCCCGGGGCACACTTCACATTCTTTTAGATCTGGTCCATTGTTAATTGCATCAGCTGAATATACTTTCGCATTTTATGTTCCTTGTCGCGATTGGCAAGTTCTTTTCCTCGTCCGGCGATAAAGAAATCTTGAGATTCTACTGTGTGTTCAATTAACTTTGACCATATGATTATAATTTTTTTTTTCGAAAAGAATGTGTAAAGGGGGCCAAATTCATGAAAGAAAAGACCATGGCAAGGACTGACCTATTTGTGCATAACACCTCGATCCAACGTTATTGCTTTAAAACCCTATTTCTATTAATTTACCAATAAGGCAATGGTATTCAGCGCCTCATTTAAAAATCATGATCGAGGTGAGTATGTTGCCTTTAAGTTATGAACAATACTATATCTCAATACGGGACGCGACGGGCGAAGTCATAACACATGATATGCTTAAAATCTTTTCAACAGTGTAAGCAGCAGTAAAATGGACCTGCATACCCTGTTCGAGAAAAGTTCTGAAGTGTTTTTAGATGATTGTTGACTATCATTAGCTCTATTGTGGGCTTGAGTTTTACGTGTACATATTGGTCACTGCCACTTCTGGGAGTGAAATTTGAGTGACATTTTATATTCATTTTTCTAATAATGTGCACTTTTTTCATTTGGGGATACCAGCTTTTCCTTTCGTTTCCGTTCCTGGTTTACCTAATATTTTTAACTTTTTAGTGTAGGAAGTAAGTGATCCCCAGCGCTGGAGCACAAAAGATCGTTAAAAAAAAAATAAAAATCACGAACTTATCATGGCCTATTAGCTTCCCACCATCCTTGCTTCCATTGGAATGTTTTTGTATAAGGTCCCCCATGTGAATCGTTGAGAAGAAACCAACGCTTAAAATAACAATGGCAAGTTTTGTGATCAGTACTGTCAATTTAGCCTCGTTCCATCACTAACGATTCACATCAGTACCTGTAGCAAAAACCTCCATTGGAAGCAATGCATGTGGGAAGCCTAACTGAAATTCTTCTCTTGTTGCTAGTATCCAGTGGGTTAAGAGTGAACATTCCACTTCCCTCACTCGCTAAAATTTGTCAAATAATATTTTTCCAAAAATAAACTTGGACTTGGCCAACTTATGTTTTCATCCAAAAGAGGTACTTGTAATACCTCGTGAAGCTATTGTGTTTCGAATTAATGGTACGTATAATAATCACCACAACCATTACTTTACATCAAGCCTATCCTCCTCACGCACAGCAATGTTTGTAGAGACATTGTCTAATATTCATAGCATTTGCCATCATACCCCACTTTGCGAGTGGCCTCTCTCTTCCTCCGACTTAAAACCCTTGCATCCCACAGTAAGAGCAAATTGAGCCAGTCTTAATGCAGTTGTAGTCTTGATCTAAGTCATTTTGTGAGTGTGTTAGGATATAGAGTGCATATGCCTATGAGTACATACATTTTCTATGTGACTTTAAAGAAAGCATAATGTTTGTGAATGTTAATATTTTTGCTAATGGCTAAATCCTAGAACATATTATTTGGCCCTATCTGATAATTTTCTCTTTATCTCCTCGTTGGATATATTTTTTTTTTTTTTTTTCAATTGGGAATATCTCATTGGCATATTCTGGAAATATCTCATTTAGTAAAATGAAAATTGTGGGTATATCCTTGGATAATTCTTGAAATGGATTTTATAATTCATTGGATAAATTCTTGGAAATTGGGCTTCCTTTTGGATATATTCTTGAAATTGGCCCTATCTCTCATTGGATGATTTGGGAACTTGGGTTCATCGTCAAGCACAGTGATTTATAATTTTTTGGCCATGTTTGTAACTTTGTACTTTTATAATTAGAGCACTGCTAGCCAATAGTAGTTACCACATAGATAATCATAGCCTTGGCAGATCATTGTTTTATATTTGAATACTTCAATCTCCCAATTGAGGAGCAAATTGAAGAAATTCATCCATAAATTTATAGATTGTATACTATTAAAATGAATATTGCATGAGGTTGAATCTTTTAATTAAAAAGGTCAAATCTTTTCTAATTAATGGGCCGTTTCCAAGGTAGTGGCCAGTATTTCCAAGAGGTTTGTCAGCAGCGCAATTCATTGTACTCTAAGGTGTAGAATTTGAAAGTTAGCAAAGGAAATGTAAGTACCTTCCTAAATGACCTTTTCCTGAAATATAATATAGTGTCCAAAGTGTTGATGAGTTTCTTAAAAGTCAGTATCAGAAGGGCAGCCTGTCTTAATTAAGTTGTGGTTTCAATATCGGACAAATTCTGGGTTCGACATCCGATTAATTGGAAATGCATTATTGATTTGGCATACCGTCACAAAGAACTCTGATGTGTACACACAAGACTTGGAGCAAGTCTAAGTCGTGAGCCAGCCAGTGATAGCATCCCTAGTAACGACAATGGTCTGTCACAAGTAACTTATTGGCATTTATCTATAATTTATACGTCAGTCGGTGATAGCGTTTAAGATTCCATTGTGAGCGGTGGAGTTAGGCAAGTCGTCTTGGAAGGGTTACCCAGGCTTGTGTGTCGCCCGCTTAACGGACTGACTCGTTGTCGTCGTGATCAGCTGGGTCGTTAGATTGGGAGTTTATGCAGCTAGTGAAAGTGGCGGAGAGTGTATGTAGAGGTATGCACAGCAGTTGGGTTCTGTTCATGTGTCGTATGTTCTGTGCTGGTGTCTTTGGTGTGAGTAACATTGGGTTGTAATTAACGTACAAGTAGTATTATGTCATTGTGCCTGTGAAAGGGAAGTATGCTATAAAGAAATTGATTTTTCAATTGTTATTGTTGCAAATTCAATTAATTGTACAAACCACCTGTTAGTGTTACCAGCCTTTTAATTTCATATTGATTTAAAAGGAGAATGTAACAATTTTGAATTTGAGTGTAGTATGTTGTAATTAATGTACTGGAGTCATCTGGAGTTAAGGGAGGTTTGTGCAACATTTTATTATTTGTTAAAAATGGATCACTATATTTCAATGAATGATGCTTTAATCAAATTGGATCCTTTAAACTGGATTTGATGTGTCATACTAGGAGGAAAACTGAAGTTTGTTTGTATAACAGGAGTCCCTGCAGACAGGGGGAGGAGATGGAGAGACAAGCACGCAACAACAAAGATGAAAAGTTGATGGAACAGTGTCCGTGCCGTAGCAGGTGGTTTGTGAGATAAGGCAGATGGAACAGGACCAAAAATATCTCATAAATACTTGATAGATAGAGCTTATCCCCTATTGAGATAGAGAAGCCTCAATCCGGTTACCGACAATACAACGACATGCCTAGACGGAATACCGCTATTAATCACGGCCGTGAAAGCACTGATTTCTTCCGACGATAATGTCAGAAGTATTTGCCGCCTCTTATTCCGTGCAAAAAGGTTGCTTCTACGCCAGGTGTTGAGGGGTTTGGGTTTCGGAGCTTTACTATATTGTTGGCTATTTATGAATTTATTCAGTCCATGCATGTAACAGCCCTCCGGCAGTTGAGAATTATGTATGCATATTGTCCTCTTGTTTTTCTTCTCTCCAACAGACAGTGTAATAGGGATGAGTAAAATCACAATTTGATTTGGAGGTGGTGAATGTTTGTATACATGGAGCTCTGATTATGTTTTATTGTCTTGAGTTAAAGGAAAACATGTAGGGTCATGCTTTAGGATATAAGTCTTTGGATTCTGGAATTTGTTTTCACGGTGGAGTAATGAATTGTGTGTCGGTACATAGTCGTGATTTATTTATGGGTGTAGATGTAAGGTAGAAGTGACAGAATTTGTCAGTGATAGAGATACAAACTTAAATATTTTTTCTGTTCTTTTCATGTATTTTGAAATATCTGTAATCCACATAAAGAGACAAATCTTGGATTTGGTAAAAGTTAATTTAAAAAAAAAAAGATGACTACAGGGCATATATATTATGCGCATAATAAATAAACATCACAGTGTGTCACATTCGCAGAAAAACGACACATTTTTTTACATTTTTTGGGGCCTCACAAGAATGGGGCTTATGCTGTGCATTTAGCTCAAAATTTGGAATCAAATGTTTTTGTTGATAAGTCTCTGTGTGAAGTAGGACCACCTTCCTTTAATGATTGAGTATTTTAGACAATGAATATCTAAAGTTAATTTTGAAACTTGACATAAGGGCCCACATTAAAGATGTATTTTGTGATCCAAGAACTCATTCTTGTTTATGGTTCACTAGATATCCTCAAGAAAAGGTTATTTCCAAAATTTCAGTTGATTCTGACGGTGCGGCTTGATGTTATGAGGAGATGGTTTTTATTATGATGCCCCATAGGGTACCGTGTTGTAATTTATGTCTGTTTACGGATAGAAAATACAAAATTTCAAATTTCTAACAAAGTAAATGGCATATGCATGTAAGATTAGGCCAGGGCAGCACCTTCCCCTTTAAAGACTTTCACAATTCAGAAAAAAGAAAAAACAGGTTTTAAGCTTTATAGATTAGATATTTTAGCTAAATTTATATGAGTTAATCATGTAATTTTTACCCTGGTTCCGCCCCTAGATTAGGCACGCATATGCATACTATACCTAGGCCAATGGTTTAAGATATCTTGACTTTGGGACGAGGCTGTGGATCACGGAATGCCTTTAATGTCAATGTGCATTTAGGTCGCTGTTTAGCTGTAAGCATGGATTTTCACACATTTTCCCACAGATGAAAATATAATGCATTCTAAAAAAAACATAGATAACTTGGTAGGTATTAATAAAATTCAACTTGTTTGAAGTCATTCATGCAAAACCCGAGTCAGTAACCTTGCAATCTTGCGGAGTGCACAATTTATTGTGTGTATTCGTAAATCACAACCCACTCCGTCATACACCTTACAAGTTGAATGACTTTGGTTGCAGCGTGCCACATGCTACCTCGTACATAATTGATAAATTTACATGCAGGAGTATTTCATTGTGTATAACTCAGTAACTGGAAATTAACCCTTGTACTTGGTAGATTCTGTATAGGTTATAACACATAAGCCAGTGGTTTTTAAGATGGCTACCAAACAACCACAGGTCATTTGTTTGGACTAATATGAATGGATTTTTCTTGCAGATTATGAATCTGCTCATGCAAATGTGTAATTGTGACATTTTTGAAAAAATGAACAATTTATTCTCCACAGGGCTATAATTACCTGCAGGATTCAAAGTGTCTATCCTTATAT
Organism: Ophioderma brevispina; assembly: GCA_023653785.1. Taxonomy (NCBI): domain Eukaryota; kingdom Metazoa; phylum Echinodermata; class Ophiuroidea; order Amphilepidida; family Ophiodermatidae; genus Ophioderma; species Ophioderma brevispina. Next base: position 27,436 of record JAMKCH010036026.1, read on the forward strand.
TCCCAATTGCCTTTTATTTCCTCTCTTTGTACAATTTGAGAGAAAAAAATTTAAGAAAGCATGCACTGAAAATCAGAGCATGCTACTTCCACCCCCCCCCAAGTTTAGTAGTAGTCAATAATTAGGGAAAAATTAGTGAATCCATTATAATAGCAAAAATTGCTTTCACACCTTTAAAATGGCCACGTGCCAATGTGCAGGAAAGTCTAAGCAGAAGCTGTGGAGGGAGTTTGAACATTCAGTATAGACATTTATTTAGTGAAGGTGGTAATATCTTGCGTATGCCGGGGGGGCACTCGAAAAAGTGACGGGGACGTGCAAAATTGTATCTAAAAGTAGGGGCTATCGGTACTGGATGTCTTGAGCAAAAAGGGGGGTCATTGGTCAAAGTGTGAAAAAGGGGGGTCATTCAGTATTAGCAACAAAACTTTTTAAAAGGGAGGGTCATTCAGTACTGGCTAAATTTGTAAATTATGTGGATCAGTGGCAACGGTTCTGTTATTTAACATAAAACTTAAGGTCATTTGGCAGTAAAGAACAGTAATGGACAGTAAATATCAACACAGTTATGATTAAGGTTGTGCAGAGTATAGATGGTGTGACCACTTTACAGTTTCCCCTGATCGGAGTCATTACATGTTGTGCATAGAGTACTAATAAACTTCTCAATGTTGGTTGCCAATTTGCTAGGTAGCAAGCAGTTACCGTAGTATTGCCAAATTGATAGCTGTACTAAATTGTGCTGACTCCTATAGCTTTACTAAAAAATCCCCACAAGAAGTACATATTTTGACAAAATGGGTACCAAATGAAAAAGGGGTCATTGAGTACTAAATGAAAAAAAGGGTCATTGGGTACGGGTTGGTACATTTTGTGACTCCACTTTTTCTGCTCCCAGTTGAATTCAGCAGCCTTGATGGAATAAAGTACAGTATTCCCTGCACTTTATTCCGTCAAGGCTGCTGAATTCAACTGGGAGCAGGCAAAGTGGATGCAGTTAATGTACCAACCCATTGGGTACCATATTTTTAGAAAAAAACCCAGGGTCATTTTAATATAACCCCACCTGCCCCTTGAGAATGTTTTTGCATTCCCCCTAAAGGTCGTTTTGGAAAATGTCTGGAAAGTACTGAATTAATATTGTAGCCTCTGTAGGGCAATTACACCCCAATATATATAAACCATCATACCATTTTAGAAAGTTTTGTTAAACCCCCAAAACAGATTTCTTCCTTTGTATGCTCCAACCTCTAGCTAGTATGCCCACATGGTGAAATCATTTGCTCTCAAGAAAGGGAGTGCTACTTGATTGTTATGGTAGTAATAAAATACTCCAATCAGTAATGCATGTATAGGCTCAACTAATTGGATATCACATTTTTTAACTCCATCTTTAGTTGTAAGTGTATTGTTTCATACATATTAAAGGAAGTGACAGTATATTATCACTTTTAAAGGATCGTAGTTTGGCTTTTCCTATCTCGTTTCTACAGAGAAGAGAAATCTCAGCAGGAGATCGGCGAAGCAGCCCCGGCCGAAGCAGCGCCAGCAGAACCAGTAGAACCAGCAGCGCCTGTCGAATCATCAACCCAGCAGCAGGAGCAGGAAGAAGAGGAAATTGACATTGACTTGAATGACCCGGAGGTAGAGAAGGCGGCAACTAAGATTCAGGCACAGTTCCGTGGCTTCCAGACAAGAAAACAAAAGAAGGTAAGGTATCGCTATCAAAAAAGGTGGCAGTTTGATGGAATCAAAACAAGATTGCATTTTTAATTTGCCATTCCTGTTAAGAAATGCCACAGTGAAACTATGCACTGGGATAACATGGTTGAGCGGATAATGGTAGGTTCATGCTTTACCGGTGGACATCGATTAACACTAGCCTTTTACATGCTTTTCATGCAACATGTATGTTTGTTTGTCTGACATGCAAAGCATATTTGAAAGGCTACAATCATGGAAATAAATGGTTGGAACACTCATCACCATTTGCTACATTACTCACCCAGGCAAGAGGTTAAGAACCTAACAGCCTCTGTTGTCACCCATTTGAAAGCCCCAACCTTACCATTCCTCAGCCCCCAATCAATTAATGTTGGAGGGGATTTAGCAAGACTGCTGATGCTGATACCTCATTCAACATTGGATGGAGGAGACTGGAGCAAGAAAAATTGTTCAAAGTGTTCCAACAGTTTCCATGACTATTGCGTTGGCCGATATCAGCCGATGAAGTATGAACCAACCTCTAGACTGCCCTTGGTGAACAGAGATTTTTAGGTGAAATCAGAATGAAAAGGCATTTGGAGACAAAATACCTCATACTCTAGTTTAATCCACTCCTTTTCTCCACTGCAAATGCGCCTGTCACACTTCACCAGTTAAGACAAACGCATGAGAAACGAATGTCGATTTTTGCCATCCCTGATATCCGTTGAAATGCGTTTCATTGCCTTTTTATCCTCTGGATGGACGTTCATCATCAAGTGATGTCCATCAAAATGGGCCAGCATAACATTTTTTATCGCCACAAACGGATAGCGAGATCCGGACCTTGTCAGATTTTGTGTTTTTTGCCCAGTATGTGTACTATTCTTGGTTGTTTCCCACAGGTTTCAGCCACTAGACACAGACACAAGAATTTTCAGTACTGTTTAAAAACCAAATTCATTTGTTTGCATAAATTTACACATTTTCATTGATTAAAACTTATTATCAAAATGGTGATAACTTGAAAGATATGTGACTCCCTCTTGAGTGTGTTCAGCACATTGGAAATAAACCAGGTAATACCGCAACAGATTAATAGAAAGGTGTTCACAATGCAGGATGAAACCGGAGTATCCCTAAAATTCTTCTATTTGAAAAGCAAATTTGCATCAAAGCCATACTTCCTTGGAAGAGGGTTAGTTTACCTTTTTTTTTTGAACCATGGATCACAATAGACACAAATCTGTACTTAAGTAGGTGAAAGAAGATCTAAATCAGCATGAGTTTATTGTGTGTGTGTTTTAAATTGGGTTTGAGGGAAAGAGAGTTGGGTACCACTATCACATTTTGTAGTTGGCAAAATGATGCATAAAAGTTGATGATGATCCCTGTACACTCCTGGCAGGGTCAACACATTGGCATCAGTCAAGAGACCAACATGAATGGGAAGGTTGAACTAGTTGCATAATGTTAAGGTCGTGTATGTAACACTTGTTTTCATACTGGCATCAGTTCGAGACTGACCATGCATTAGGTCGAATATTGCTTTTACTATTAGTGCCGATGCTTGGCTCTACCAATAGATCACATTAAAAATAATGGGAAAGTAGAAATGTATCGCAATTCTTGTCCATTACCGTCGGCTTGCGCTGTGAAGCGCACAATGTACAACGGCAAATATGGATCAATCTCAAGATACCGTCCATTGGCATTTGGCCTTGATGAACTAATGCGGCATACAATGCATTAGTCATGGCAGTTTAGTGCAGAAGATTGTTTTAAGTGGTGGAACAACAAAATGATGTCATAGCTGCCTTGTGAGGTAATACAGCTCCTTTGTAACTTTCCTATTGGTGATGTCCAACATGGGACAATCTTGATTGCATTATTTGTGTCCCCTGCCCTAAGGCAGGAAGGCACATAGGGATCACTTTGTCCACTGTTGTCTGTTGATGTCTGCTGTGTGTTGATGGCTGTTGATGTCTGTTGTTTGTTGTCTGTTGTAAAAAAGGGTTAATATTTGCCTGTAATATCATTTGTTGATGAGGTCAAATCCATACCAAGCAGTGGCGTACCGAAGCAGTCGAACCAGAAGGGCGCATTTCCCAAGTCCCACCTGAGGGGCAAAAATCGTAAGTCGTCCCGCTGATCTGCTCCAATTATGTCTGAACTTAAAGAAATGCGCGCGTAGCGTGCGAAAATCGCCAAATTTACTTTAATTTTGCCTAAATTAGGCTTGGTCGAAATTCCTCAAAGAAGAGGGATGAAAATGCATATTTTGATCCATATCGTCCCGCTTTTTCGAGCCAGAGGGGGCAAACTTGCCCCCTGCCTAAGATAGGCTAAAATGTAAAATTGACCTCAATTGAAAAGTTGAAGTTCAATTGCAACCATTATTGGTCCCCCGCCAACTTATGTTGGCGAAGGGGGACTATAGAAATGTGTGCGTGTGTGTGTGTGTGTGTGTGTGTGTCCCATGTGATATCTTTGGAACTAAGCAAGTGTGGGTGTCCATCTTCGCAACATAGATGTATCTCGAGTACGCGCTGGGTGGGATCCGAAGTGGGTTATGTGTCATGGATCAAAGGTCAAATGAGGTCAAAATGTGGTAAAAATAGGGTTAAATTGCTATAAACCTTGTCAACACGATATCTTTTAATCTAAGCAAGTATGGGTGTCCATCTTTGCACCATATATGTCGCTTAAGTAGGCGGCGGATGAGTTCGGAGATGGGTCATGTGCCATGGGTCAAAGGTCAAATGTGGTCAAAAATTGCTTTAAATCTTGTCAATTGTGGTAGGATGATGAAACTTGGTGGGTATGCTCAACATTTGGTGCCGAAATTTTTTGAAGGTCATTTCAAGGTCATGTGAGGTCATTCAAGGTCAAATCCCTAAAGGGTACACACCACTAATTACCCTTTTGGCGGCCACTTCCGGCAAAATTTATCACAGCAATAGTCCGTACTTCACGAGGAAAATTCCGAGTTATTGAATATATTTGAGCACATTTTGCATAATTTTGGTCTCTACCCGATTTTGATTGGAAGTGTGCCATGATATTCCCTGAAGAAAAATTTTGATTTAAGCTTATTTTGGCGTTTTACTTACTGGCGGATTACCAAACGTGCGTTTGCCGTTTTCGGTGCGAAAATTTTGAGTAGCGAAATTACTACCCTCCAAAATCGCTAAATATTCAAAATTTATACGGAAGATGTTTGTGATCAATTTTTGATATGTTATAACAGAAAGTCTTGCGAACAAACTGTGTAAGTCTCATTTTCTGAAACGCAAGGTAACTCTATATACAGCCCAAGATAGAATGAATTTTCGATACAAAGTCTATGGGAGCGCAATAGTGGTTGTGCACCCAACATGTGGTTAGGAGATGACTTGGTGGGTGCGGTTCAATATTCAGTGCCGAATTTTGGAGGGTTCATTTTCCAAAGGTCATGGCGGGTCATTCAAGGTCAATCCCTATGGCTGGTTTGTATAGTCATGAAACCTGGTGGGGTGCAGTCAACAATTTTATTGCCATTTTTTCAGGTCATTTCTGTGTCATCTGGGGTCATCGAGGTCAATCACTGCAAATGGTGGTATGGTCATGGAAACTTGAGGGGTGTGGTCAAAATCTGTGCTGAAATTTCTGAAGGTCAGTCAAGGTCATGTGGGGGGGTGCCACTCAAGGTCAAACACACTACAAATGGTTTTTATGTTCAAATGGAACTTGGTGGGTGTGTCAACATTGATACCAGAATTTTTCCAAGTCAAATCTGGGGCCACCAAGGTATTATCCCAATCCTCCCTGTGATCTTTAAGTTATATTCCTTTTCCTCCTTTTAACTTCCGTGACGAGCGGGGGACCTTTGTGGTTCGAGAACCGCCTTGTTATGTTTGTATAGATCCAAGTGTGGGAAAATATTGGATCCAAAACATAATGATAAAATTGGATGATTTACGCCCAATATTTATTGGTCTCATATGAGTTTTAAAATATTGGGCTCGATTTGCGTCTGGCCCAATATTTTTGCAACTCATAGCTCGACCAATAAATATGGGCTCAATTGATTCGATTTTATACCAAACTTGGTTTATGGATATTATATGCAAACCTTCATTTGTTTATGAGGTCAAAGGTCACATGTCAAGGTCAAAGGTCACATGTCAAGGTCAACGGTCATATGAGGCCTATCACAAACCACAACGGCAGGCGACACTAGACCGCAATGCATTTTTTGTTATGGTGTGGTAATTCAGCTGAGATCAACTAAGATCAACTTGCCCCTTTCTTCATTGCAGCTACCATTTTTTTATCTTGGTAGATTATTATGGCATTAATTCTGCAATTAAAAAATGTACTGTAGAAGAGATTGGTGATTCACAACACAGAATAATGTAAATGGAAAGGAATGTTTTGACAGCATTTGTGGAGGATAATATCTTGGTTGAGTTCATTCCAACTGCAAACATCAGGCAGTGAATGTCAAAGCAATTATCGCAACGACTAAATGCATTTAGCAGATGCATTTAGGGAAACGCACCTTCTTCTTAGTAGATTTCAATTTGGAAAGAGACAAGTGTTATAATGGAACTGGTGTCATGAAAGCAACTAAAGAGCGATTCCCACAATGAAGTTGCAAAATAAATTGCTTCTCTTTATCTCGAACAAACAAAAGTAGGATCGTTTCTGCCATGTTTCACTTGTTCAGGCAGGCTGCAGATGTCTTGAACGAGTTTAGCTTTAAGCACCTTTGTTTGCACACAGAGCTCAAATTTTGTGGATCATTTGGGTCTAACACAATGCTGTAAAAACACTTGTATCATTTTGCATAGCTGAATCTGAGAGATAATATACTGGGCAGTGTTGTAAAATAGCTACTTTTGCCAATTACCATTTCAAATCAAGAAAAAAGCAAAAAGCAGACATATTTTAATATTTAAAATATATGAAAATATTATGTTGAATTTATATGTAACTTTTAAGTTTGAATTACTTCCTTACTTGTCAATCTTCTCATTTTCACATTGCAGTAAACTTGGGTTTTTTGTCAAATACAGACACAAAAGGGAGTGTCTGTCATATCTCATGTATGAACCTAGATGCAATATTTTTACTCTTAATTGAAATGTGTCCCCAGATTTTCTTTTGTGGATGTGTGATGTTTGGCATACAAGGGAAACACATGTTCTGGAATTGAAAATCCTACCAGACCATTTGGCAACAATGCGTCTTCAACTTGCTCTTGTGCTGTGAAATGATTTTAAATTTTGTTCTAATTCAATTTCCATCAAAAAATAATACACATTGCAGTTTATTTTCAACCAATATGCTTTAGAAGTCAAAATATTGGCTGAGATATCATGTGAGAATGGTGATGTGTGTCACTGTGCAAAATGAGATGTTAAGTATCCTACAATTTTCATCAAAGTGCAATTACCGTGATGCCTCATGCAGCAGTGGGTGGGTTAACATCCAATCACAGTTGCCTATGTTTTACTTTTCTTGACATATTTAGTTTCTGTGTGCCATATTGAACCTGATGTCCCGATACACGCTGCTGCGCCCACTCGTCAGACGATTCGGGATAAATTTGCGACTAAAATTGGTCAAATTTGATGTTTGGGTAAATAGCCAAAAGCAAGTGTGCTCATCTGGTTAAAAACTAATCTAATATTTGAAATGTTGAGGTATGTAGCAAAATAATAAATCATGGTTTTCTTAGAGCTCTTTCCATTTTGTGAAGTTTGGTATCTAGAATTTGCTCTTTTAGTGTCATTTTAGGTTATCAATGTTTAAGTGATATATGTTTGTTACGCTGATTAATTGCAAAACATCAAAACACATCAAAACTACTCATGGGCTTAAAGGCTGACTCAGGGATTTTGAAATATAATATTTTGGCGTATTTATTAAAAATAGTCAACTATAACTGAAGATAGTCAGGTAACCGTAAAACGCTCAATTCCAACGTTTGAGATGAATCAGATTTTTCGTTTTGATGTATTAAATACATTTATGAGTAGTATAACAGTACCATAGGACACAGTGTATAATCAAAATTCTGGATCCGGAATTTTATTACGAAGATGTTATTTTCTCCATGAAGGAGACAAATTTGAGCTTGGCTCTTTCACACAGTGAATATTAATGTTGACAAGCATTATATACCAAAAATAAAAGACAACATATATATTAAAAAATTAAGGGTGCCATCCCCAGGATATCTCTGAGTCAGCTTTTAACAACAATGATGTGAACATGCCTTATGTTATTTCCCAAAATTGAGCTGCAATTACTTAAAGGCTATACAAATCAAAATATAAACAAGGACACTCTGGGACAAGAATGTCGGATGGGAAACCACTTAACTGATGCCCATGATAGCTTCAGCATTAATGACTTTGTCAATGCCATTGCATCATCAATGATTTACTTTGCAATCAGAAATTGTTAGCAGCTTGCACTGTTCTCTGTTTTTAAGTGATCTATTTATAGCCTTGTCCATTAACATGTTATAATCAGCACCCAAAAGAACATGTATTGTCCATTATACCTTAAATGTACTGTGAAAACTGCTTATCAGTCATTAGGACGATGCGAGTAGTTAGTATTTTGACTTTACGTGTTTGAACAGACCAAAAACATTTATGCTGTGATTTTTTTTGTATTTCTTAGAAAAAATTTGTATGTAGAGAAATCCATAGTTTCAATACAATGCAAAATTGAGCAACAAATATGGGGATGTCCAGGGGCGTACCCAGGCCTTGAGGACCTTGGACTTGGAGTGCAGTCCGGGTTGGGGGAGGGAGCTCTGATAAGTAAAAATAAGCTGATTTTATATAATTTTTTGAAACCCCCCAGGGTGCGCGCGCTGCCTCCGTACCCCGGCTGGGTACGCAGAGGATGTCTTGATATAGAGAGTGTAACTTTTTAAATCCATTATGTGAGGTGGGTAAACAAAATGCAAATTTTACTTTGATCTAACTTTTGTTGTAGAAGTGCTAGTACATGTAAATATCAAATTAGGCTCTTGAATTCAGTCCCAGTACATTCATACTTCTGCTGCACTGCATTGCAGTGCACACTGCAGTATTTTGTTACTTCTGCTGCCCTCTTTAAAATTGGTTTACTGCAGGTCAACTCAGGTCAGTGCAGGCCACAGGTTGTAGTATGTCACAGTAAACTTGCAAAGGTTTGCAGTAAAAACATTTCATAATTGGTGTACTGCACCGTACTGCATCTTGATCCATCACCAGTACATGCATTTTAACTTCATTGCAGCACTGGAATGTGCAGTACAGTATATGAGGACATAATTCAAGTAATTGCAGTAATGATTTTGGCAAATGCAGTAAAATATGAACAGACCTTAAGACAGCGTTCAAGCTTTGACTTACGTTTGGTGGATAGAATGGTGGAAACTTAAAGGGAAGATATCCTACTCAAAATACCATTTTCTAGGGTGAAATTTTGTGTAGAAACTGAATCTGAAATAAAAATGCATAATTATTAACAGGAAAATTTTTCCCATAGCACTGTACAGGCATATTTCTGCCCGAAGTCCTCAAATTTGAGCAAAAATCGGCCGCAAAAAAAAAAAAAATCCTTCAAAACTGGGTCTCTCAGGGCTAAACAAATATAAACTTGCTCTAGAGGGAGGTCTTGGCTATAGCAAGTGCAGTAAAATATGAACAGACCTTAAAAGAAACCTGTATGTTGTTTAACATGGAACAAATTTTGCAAGTTTTATTTTTCTTTTGAAAAAAAATAACTTGATTAATACACCTACAAGAATAGTTAAAAGAAATAGGTCAAATTAAAATGGGAAATTTAGAGCTCTCCCTATATTTAAACAGCTCTTGCTAATTTCAAAAGTTGTTGTACAAGACCCAATTTACTTTAGTGAATGAAGCAAAATGGGTCTGTGTGCCCATTTCATTTAATCCTTTCATCACACCGTCCGCTTGAGTTCTATAAGCTGATACATTAGCAAAGCAATGTATGTGGTCGCAACAGCATCATTTCGTCTTTGGTAAGCACATTGCAATGAAAATAAAATACATAAGTCTGAAAGGATGTGGAATCTTCTTTTAAGATTAGCATCAAAGATGTATTATGCTAGTAATACACCCTAAGGCACTTCCGTCTGGCGTTTGAGGCCATCAGAAGGGTAGTAACTCATCAGAGATCTTGAGGCTAGAGCAGCATATAGCGCTATGCTATGTAACATGCGTCAGTTATGATTTTGTGTGCCCAATGTGTCCTAACAATGTAGCAAATCCAGGGACAGCATTATAGAAGTATAGATCGGAGTTGTCAGAGAAATGTTTGTATTAAGACATGCTAGGCAGTGTAGATACAATGTCATTGCTGGTCAGACAGTAGATGGGCTTTCAGATTTGGTAATTTTAGAGATCATCGAGGGGTATTTTAGTGAATATCAGTGAAGATCTTGTTTTGTTGGGTTGAGTTTGTTATCAGTGTCCCAATATTGCTTTCAAATGTTTTAGTGGTCAGCAGTTTCAATCCAAATGCAACTTGCCCCAAAACAGTGTGCCATAAACTTGATTCCCCTTAAAATTAGCTCACAAACCTGTTTTCAATGGTGAGGTGAATGTTAGGGTGTACATTTAGAGAATAAAGGTATTTTTTTAGCCTTTGCCTTGTATCTATCATGTCATATCACACGGGCGACAGCATTATCATAAGTTGAACAACAAGGTGCAGCCGAGTCGTATTACACTAAAATAGTGCTGTTGCCTGTGTGATATGACACGATAGATACACGGCAGAGGCTAAAAACAATACCTTTATTCTCATTCTTTAACACATTATTCAAAATAAGAGGCTATATTGGTAACATATTACTGAAATTGTGATAGATTTTACCCACGAACTACGTATGCATAGCGAATTGATGCATACGCACTGTGCCATATCACACGGCCAAGAACCATGAAATTGCCGTACACAAATAAAGGTTGCTTTAGCTATCCACCAATTTGGCAATGCATTGAATGGTGGTTTTGTGGAGAGAACTTCCAATAAACATTGCAGGCCGTTAATAAATGGGATGTGAAAAGATATACTTGGATTTTTTTTCAGTACTAGGGGATGTCAAGCACTGCTCTGTGCAGGTAAAAAAGGTACAAGATGCTGTTTGCTTCATGTGCAGTTCCTACTAGTGTTGGTGAATAATTGAGACAGGTCAAGAATATTAGGGTGCCCCAGATATAAATGAAAAGGCAAAACAGACAGGTGAGAAACCCTTGAAATATCTTTGAATTTGATCAGCCTGTGAACCCTTCAGTGGTCAGTTTGTATGCTTGAAAATTCAACGGTATAGGAATTTTGTTTCACTTTGAATTTGAGGGTGATTTGGAAACAGAAGAACTTTCAGCTCATAATAAAAGCTTGGAAAATGCCAGAGCGAGTTTTCCCATGGGTTTGTTTTTCCTCGACTGAAATTGAATGTCAAGTGTATTTTGCGCTGTCAGGGTAAAGAATGCTTGCGAGTGTGTTAATCTGTTACTGATTGTAAGCAACGTGGCTCTTTCGGTCAATTTGAATGGCTAAAACTGCATGAAGATGATGATATTGAAATTCTTGTAAGTGGGAACCCCAGATTTTGTGATAGGTGTGCACCTCTGTATGAATATTCATGCATATTATGGGATGGTGTTGAGTTTGATGAATCATTGAACATCAGTTGATTTTGGGTTTTTCCATATTCCATCCTCCACTGTTGTGTTTTGCTCAGATCTCCCACCACTTAAGTTCAGGGTATTAGTGAAGCTAGAGTACACCCAATCATCATTATGCACAAATGAGGGACTCGTACATTACACACACAACCGCATCAGTCAATGAAATAGCACACGTTGGTGAGATGTGGTGTACCTGTGTAAGGCCCATTAATGCCGCAATGCAATTACTGTTGCCAGGCAAATTTGCCGATCTTGGATGGCTGCTAATGATATTAGGTAAATGAACTTTGGGTAATAATGTCAGTGTTATGTAACTGACAAATTGTGGACTGTGGAATAACCGAACTTGCACTTGCAAGCGGTAAATATAGATTTTATTCCGATTTCTCGTAAATGATTAGTAAATGCAAAACCACATTCATCTTTTCAATCGACATGAAGTATTGACCCCAAGACCTCTTGGTTACCTGACTGCTTCCATCACAAAGTATGACACTAAATTTTGTGAATGGATAACAAAATATAAAAAAAGTAATGGATAATCGATGCAACTGACCAGTGACATTTTTTAATTAAAAACAACACTGACCTTACATACTCATGCATTTATGTAGAGCAAATATGGATCCCTCACTTATAACACCTCAATAACACCTCACTTTATATAATAACAGTAAAATAACACCTGTATAGAGCCAATCTTTATATGCATCCAGTAGTCATGTTGCAGGTGGCCTGAAGAGGTCAAAAGGTCATTTGGTGTCGAGTTCAAATGTGCCAGGTGCCGAGTTGTTTGATGACCGCACTGTTCGAGAACTGCCTTGTTTTCTTAAATTGTTCCCCATATAAAGGATTCTGTGAAAACCAAGGTGTTTTGTTAAAAAAATCAACCCATTGGAGTGGCACATCCCTGTATGCTTTATATGTGAGTAAAATGCTTATTGCCATACTATGACTCTCTGTAAGATTTATATATTTCAATTAGCTAAACAAATATAGGTTAGGTCACACCTTAGTAACACAAGTACTTTGAGGTCGTGCATTAATTTGATTTCCTTGACGATAACTATTAGAACAAGCACCTTTTTATTAGAAGCTATGCAAGATTGAAGTGAAGTCTTAACCTCTACACAAAAAGTAGATGATATGGTACCCCGTATTGGGACGCAAAAACAACCACAGCTCAGCCAGGTTGTAGAATAGTATAGTTGCATTCTCAATCCATCAGGATATGCTCCGCTGTCTGCCATTTTTTCTATTTCCTTAATTAAGGGGTCATTTGCTTAATTGCATTCAGGTATCCATGGTTAATCTATATAGCCTTTTAATTAGAAATACTCAACTCCTAGTTATTATGTTTCCGGTTCATTGGTCAGGAGGCACTCTTTGAATAAAAATTATCGAATGGGTCTTGCCAGAGGGTGTTTTGAATCAAACTCCCAGAATGCGATGCAATATGCTGCCTATTACCGTACTCTGCTAACGCAAGTCAGAACTTGGATAGTGTTTTAGAAACTACAAGAAGGCTTCAGATCATGCTAATTCCCTAAGTACTAGCACCTTGTAAGCTAAAAAAAAATATTTCCTTTAAACAATCAGGATTTGTTATGTGTTAAGAATAGGATTTATGTGGGATCACATGACCTTATTGAAGTGAAATTTCCACAAAACTTGCATGCTTGTGGTTGTGGGATGACTCAATACACCCTCTGGGGTCTGTGAAGACTAATGCAAGTTGGGATCGAGGTATTTTATCTTAGAGGGACTATTCAGATAAAAGTGAAGTGTTCTGAAGTTCTTTGCAAAGTTCCAACAGAGATTATATCCAGGTGTACTTCAAGAAGGCAACCCAACAGCAACAATTGGTACACCCTAAGGACCCTGTTCCCAAGGAACTTAACCTGGAGTTACGTACTCTATTATCCCCTTTGGATCATATGACCAAGTGCATATTGGTGAAACAGGCTGATCATTGAAAACAAAGAAAACCGATGACCACCAAATTTGATTTGGATTGTAACCATGTTGGTAAATACCTATTTACTGAAATGAAGATATTGTGGCATTTCATGTGTTCCTGAAAGAAAATTTCAGGCATAGTATCATGTGTTTTATTTTTTTTTGTATGGAAAAAAGCATGGTGCAAGTTGGTGCAAAGAGGTGTATATTAGTCCCCAAATACATGATGTATGAAGAGAGATAACATTAGTCATTCATTTGAAACATCGTGGTTTGTTTTGCCCCTTCGATCAGCAGAACCCTCAGTATGAGTATGTGGAATTTTTGTGAGGTAATGCTGTGTTTGCTAGTAATGACGACTTTCTATGCAAAGCTACCGGAAGGCTAGAGGAAAGAAGGAAACATTGTCTTATTACTCTTTCTAAATTAACTCAAACCATCTTGACAAGTCAAATATAAATTTTCATTATGTACAATTTTTCAATTATTTCTATTGATTACAAGAGAAATATAATTATGTGAGTGATGCATTTGTTTTTGCTCACACTGTACAAGAGGATACACTGTTGCCTAGCAAACATCTCTTGAATAATAGTTGCATACATGCAATTAGGCAAATGAACCCTGTCTTATAGGGCGTTTTACACTTGGCAAAATCGTCATCGCATTCACTTAGGTCGTAATTGAATTCATTTCCGTGATGAATGTAAACAGGTACAGTCGTAATTAGGACGTAATTCAAAAAGTCGAATTGCAATGATGACTATATCATCATTCATTTGAGGTGAATTCAAATAAGTTGTAAATTGTATAATTACGACTTTTTTTAGTGTAAACGAAAGTCCGTTATCGCTTTCACAGTTTACCAAGCACAATACCTGACCTTGAAGTCGTCACACCTTCCGGCTATCACCCAGCAACCCCAAAACCCCCGTTTCATTCATTTTTCTGAATACGAATCAAAATCAGTTTAAGTGTAACAACTACAACACAAATTAATTTATGCTAATCCTTAGTGTCATTGAAAAAAAAGGGAATTTTGATAACAAGTTTTGCTTAGGGTAATGCCATATTAATTTGGCATATAAATACAATATAGGTTAATAATATAATATATGGAGTAGAAATATCCAAGTCTTTTATTGCATTGTAACTCAATACACATGGGTTATAGACATTATACTATTATTTATTTGGGGTGAATTCTTTGGCAAATGCAGCAAGTAATTTGAGTGTTAACATTTTGTGCGACTCAAACAATTTTCCAAATGAATCAGCAGTATCGACCTTAGGTACCGTAATGCCCCATTACGAAAATGACCACTCATCTTATTTGCCCACATTAGCCTGTCTAATGATAGCGTTAACATTTACACAACAGACAATCTCCTAGGGGTAATTCGTAATACCAAATTGAAGTAAAGTTAATTAATATTGACAGCTTTGCCTAATAGATCTGGTCTTGATGCATGGCCTGAATTGGGCTACCCATGGAATTGATTGCTGAACTGTGGAAAGCCAATATATGCAGAGGCTATGTGTGTGCTAACACAGGTTCAGGGTGCTTTCAAGGTAGTTGGAGTTTTCATATTTTTGTTAATTTCTATTTTGCAAGAGGGACAATTTCTGAGAACTAGTCAATGCTAATCAATTTATTTACTATGCCCTCAAATGGAAAAATGATTAAATTTGCCAAATTTCTTCCGGCAAAAAGCTTGCTCGTTTGTTTTTTTTTTGTGTGTGTGTGAGAAAATTTCATGAATATTACGAGAAGGAACAATTTGTAAAAATTAGTTGATGATAATCAATTTCTTTGTTACGAAATTATTAAATTTGCCATAATTTGTTCCAGCAAGTTATTTTTTTTTGGGGGGGTTATATTTTTTTGTTGTAAATTAAGTTTTTAAACAATTTGTTTATTATTTCCTCTTCAAAAGTGTTTTTTAAATTCTAAACACATTCAGACACATTTAACAGAGTATCTCCATTTAGCAACATTAACAATTCAAGTTCACCTAGTGATTGCCCAGGTATTGCAAGGAGTCTTCAGTTTTTACTCACTGTAGGCAAATATCACATATCCATTCTGGTTGTTGCTCTTGCTTTAGTCCTACAAAAAATACCATAAATTTAAGGCCAATAATTAACAAAACTATATGATCATAAATGCAACACTCCATTAAGTCATAGCCATTACTAAGAATTTTTACTTGTAATGCAGTATGTGTGTTCTCATCTGATAAATGCTATATTCAATGACCATTCCTTTATTTGTGTGAGTCATTATTTGCAATCTAAAGACCCATAGTTTTTCATGGAGCATTCTATAAATTCAGTGTCTGTTATTTTTGCAGTATTAAGAATACAATTTGCTGATTTAGAGCACATTAGAATAAGACCGTTGCCAGGTCAACTGGATCACGCTAACTTTGGTAGGAGCCACTGATCACATTGATCACAACACAAAACCTATGGCATATTCGGAACAGGTGCATGAGCCAAGGCTTGAACCAGTAACCAATGGATACTAACATGCACTACATCAGCGAGTAAGTGCAGGGTTAACTACCGCATGCACCCACATGCACACACACACACACACGCACGTGCACGCACACACACACACACCATCCTATGTGTTACTCTGCTTACAGTGGATGACACAATAAGAAAGAATTGGTTTGTAATGATTTGTTACAATTACATCTGAAGACTACATAAAATCATTTGTGACAAAACAAAAGATAAAATAAGATTTTGTGATTTTTTATTGCATCCCACCCAGTGCACAATTGCCTTATTCTACCATGCTATCTTTATAGTACATGAATCCAGCCGCCTGTGTAATTGCAGTGTTCATAAAAAAACAAACAATTTATGCCATTGTTTAAATTTATTTAAAAAACCCCAATTTAATCAGCCACTCAAAATAGCCCTCTTGAGGCTTTCACAGCAATATTACTTTTGAAATCATATTTGGTTAACAGTTAATGCCAAGTTCACTCAAGGCCACGCGCATATTGGTTGGTAAATTCCACGGATATACGTCATCCAGGCAGGAGGAGAGGAGCGGTGCGCCCTGGTCGTAATTAATTATATTGATGGCAAGGAAGCAATATTGCACACTTAGCCCTGAGAAACACAAGCAAATTACACCCATGAAATTCCACTTGATTATACGCCAGAGACTTCCTTCTCTGTGTACTAGACACCTTGCATTCTTATCTTTCTTTAACACCAATACTGGCCCAGATATCGACTCATTCGTGCCCTCCAAAGACAAACTCAATTATCGACCGAGGGAATCGCGAGCCATGCAGAATGTCACACAAGGACATGGTGCCTCGTTTTTGAGGGCAGTGGGTTATTATCCCACTCGCTGCACACATGCGTTTGCGTTTAAAAAAGTGCCGCACTATGACATTTCGATAAACATTGATAGTGAAAATACCTCCAGAAAAGCTTTCAAGCTGGTTGACAGTAAATGTACTATCTGTATCGCTGCTTTGTCCTAATTCCTCTCTAGCTATACTCAGTCCTGCCAAGAAACCAAATCTGTCGTATTCACCACGCTTAGCCTTCATGTATACATTGAATGATGTTCGGGCGCGATTGTGGACTTTAATCATCCTGTTCTATCCATTGACCGAATTTTGTGTTGGTAAATGTGACTTGTGAAGAAGTAAATGCTCTCAAGTATTTGGACAGTAAATTCATACTGCATGCATGCACACCATCGGAGAATACGCGTGTTCCTTATCCGTCGATGCATTATTGCCGTTTCTATAACCAGCCGAGTTATCGACAAATATATTCACCTATTTTAGAATGGAAACATTGAACCTATGTCATAAGCCCATTCCTTAAATGCGTACCCAATCAGAGAATGTTAACAAAATTCTGCAAATTTAGCCACGCACATAAAAAATGTCAAAATAAAACTTTGGTAGCAAAACTTCATAAAGTGTGTTGGGTAACCTCATGCTGATTAATATTTTTTCTGCTTAAAAATCCTAATTAATTTATAATTTTGGTATGTTGTATTATTATCTCTTTCACTCTCACAAAGTGGATGGGTTTATTTTGCATGGTTTTATTGCTACACTTGTCATGGTAACAAGAACTTAGTGCCAATTTGAATTTATCTGAATACCATTGTTTGAGCCATAGTTCCTACTCAATAATAAGCCTGCTCGTTTTACTTTTTGAAAGTTTGAAAATTCCCTTTCATAACCAACAGCATACCACCACCCATGTTGAATTTTTGACACACTGATAACCACACTGTGCATACATTTCAAAATGGGTCTTAGGACTATTTGAAGCAGTTTCACCCATTAAATATCTATTTTGTGTGTGTGTGTGCTATTATCTGTAAAACCAATAAGCATGCCATGTTTTTTTAAATAAATCACCATTTTATGAAACTTTTCTTTGGTTATGCACAGTGCATTTGACTCCATGTAGATGCCATTATGCCTTTATTCTACTGGAGAGCCTTATGTTTTTCGATACTTTGATTTCAATGTAAGATCTCATTTTCACCCAAAATGAAGGTGTCATCTTTGTGTGACTGACTCCTTCCGTTGAAGTTTTTTTGCAAACTATTGCTTCAAATTTCAACTTAAGAAGATAGTGCTGCTCTGAATCATTCTTGTCTGACGTCTGTTTTACTTTATCGTTTTCAACTTGGGTGGAAGATGAGAATAATACCTGAAACCCCACCCGTTTTGTAACTTTCGATGACTTGCCAACTTCAATTATTATTTACTCACCAATTGCGTCATCAGCGACTTAAGCAAAACCACACAAAACCTTGGCAGATCACGGTGGTATTTTTTTAGCTCAATCATTCTCAATATTTGGCATTAGGTGAGAGAGTTGCTCTTTATTAGTCATGCTACTATGTATAGTTAATGACCTTAGGTTATTTTTGTTTGCAAACTACATAATCCAGCTGAAAATCCTGAATTTTAGGACTGAGGCACAATTTGCATACGCTAGAATTCCCGTTTCAAGACGGCCATTAAGGCTTAATGATGATGACACAATCCACAATTTTCAACAACTGATAGTATTTCACTTACGAAAATTTTGGCTTCCCAAAAACAACCCACAGACTTCTATATCAAAATTCACCCTTTTACCGACAATTTATGAAATTCTCCTCTTTTCTTGATTTGTTAACCTCAAAACCGGCACGCATTATTATGCATACCAGACAAATTGAAATTTTATGAGGAGGCACTGCTCTAGCTAATGGTTCATATGAGTGGTTGAACAAGGGGGTTAAATCAGACGGGAGGTGGGGGTAAAAGATTAAGAAGCACAGTATGTTAGTGGTGTCTTTTAGTGGCCCGATGTAGAAAAGAAAGAAAATAACTATCAAGCGTATCTCGCCGTTGAATGCAATATGGTCATTTTGTGCAATAGCTGCCCTTTGTCAGAAATCCCCTCAAACTACTCATATGCAGTCTTTGGTCAATAGTTCGTGAAAGTTCTTCAAGACACAGAGCCTGAAGAATCATTTCATAACCACCGACTCAAGGAAACTAAATTACAAGTCATCCTAGTACCTAATGGCAACACGGCAGCACACTGATGCATCACATGTCCAGCTATTGCACTTACAACCTTCTTCACTCACTCATGATCTAGTATCCTATTTACTTGACTGTTTTTTATTTGAGCAAGCACTTCATCATCAACGCATTTGCTCTTTGCAATTTGCTGTTGACTGTTCCTAATGGCATATTGCAGTCCAATGTGTCTCAGCAAGTCACTTGTAATTAGACTGAGTGATTTCTTTTACAGGGGGACTTTGCTCCAAGGGGGTTTTACAATAACTGGACACTGACGGTCCACAATTAATTTAGTTTCATCTGATCTAGGTGTGTCACTGCAATTACAGAGTAACGCCCAATAATGTTGTTATGAGAATAAGTGTCTTGGCTGATTTTTGGTTTCCCGTTCATGTGGCGGAACATGTTAATGTTGGTACACTTTTCAGTGGGCCAGTTTTTTAAAACTGGGCATGAATAGGTGGAGTTGTCAAATGCGCATATTTTTGTATCACAAAGTGATTTTTTTAAATAAACATTCAAGCCACATAATTAAATTTGGTATCAAATTAAAGCATGCTGCAGGCAAACAAGATGCAAGGATAGGTTTATTAAAATAGTAAATCATATTCACTAATGCTTTTTAATTACAAAATTAGAAGGGGAGGAGGAGCAGGGCAGGTCAGGAAAATTGCCCCCCACAGGTCATGTGCGCACAAATTTCATCATTTAGGAGATTATGAAAAAAAAAATCTTACAACCACATCTTTAAATTAGAAAACTTTATGTTTCACATGTTTAATTGTTGTTTAAAGCTGAAATTTGCATTTATGGCAAAACTGATGCCGTAACAATGACTTTCAATGGTAAAATTGGCATTTTAGAAACCTTGCGCAAAACTATTTTGCTGCAGCATTTATCTAGAAAGTTATATATCTATGGTAAGCTGTACTTAGAAAATACCAAATCTGTCAATGGACATAAAAGGCAGTTGCCACAGCTTTTGAATTCCGGTGTGTTTAAAATAACATCTTTTTCATCAATTTTGAACATTAGTGGTTATGTAATCCCTAGGGAATAATCTTATATTGGATCTCAAACTTTATTCTGGAATCCTTGATTAGTAAGCGTCAAATAATGTCTACTTTGTAGGGGCTGGGGTTCTGAAGAGAGCTAGAGCTTTTCACACCAATATCCTGCTTTTGTACACAAATGAAAACTATGTGACACGAAACAGGCCCAACTTGAACGCATGGCCAGTGATGCTGTTAGACGACGCTGACTTTCGACTGCTTTGCAACTAAGTGTATGTTTATGCATCTCGCGTGCACACGTCGGCCTATATCTGGTTTTGTTTGCTCGTGTCACAAGTCATTGGTAATGGCTGTGGGGTGTCAGGATTTGTTCAACTAGTTGCTGATCTGCGGCCGCGTGTATCCATGATACGGACGCTCATAACATGGCCCGCTATTTGAGGCTGGGGGGATTGGGAAAAGTCAGGGGTTTCCACCATACTCTAATTCGATACACTGACTGAGAATTGTACATTACAGTTGTGACTCTCGAAACATGGGACCGAGGCTTAACGTCCCATCCGAAGGACAAGATATTTTCATGAGCATATGCCAATTCAAAGTAACCAGGAGGAGAGCGGTATTCTGATTTAATCAATAGCTGGTATACAGATCAAATCCCGAATTTATAGTACCCGAATAAATCCAGCAAATGGCCCCACCGGGATTCGAAACCCGCGGAATTGTTGGGTAAATTTGCGCCAGAGGCAAGCACCCCACCGCTAGGGCCACGCTCTCCCACTAGATCTGGTGATAAAGTCTGAAAAACCTTACGTTAAGGTTACACACCACCAAACACACTGCCATTCATTATGTACAAAATTCCCCGGTTAAAACGTAAATTTTTCCCTAACCAAAGACGCTCAGTTCAAGTGACCCCACATTTTTCTTGGACACTCTAAACGTATGCATACCTGAACTCAGGAAAAAATCTATAGAAACCACAGAATTCAGCTACTGGAGTATGCGAAGGAGTTGTGAACCCTCAAACTAGGGTTTCTAGTTCAAAGATTCCTGTGGGAAAGAGGTTCAAATAAGCACTTTACAGATTTGATCTGATCTTGTTGGTTTGTATCTTTAAAAATTATTTCCAGCACAAAAAATTACCCAAAAAAGTGCAGTGTTATATTTTTTAACTTGTAACTTAGACTTGTCCTCCCCACAATTCAGCCAGACTGGCCAGAGTAGATCTTTTTAGTGGTGTAGAATGGGGCTTCCAAATGGCAAAATTATCTGAGTTTTAAACACTTTTTTCATGGCTAGTGTCTTGTAAACTTCATCTTTGAGAACTCACGGCGACTAGAGTCGACGTTCAAAATTAGACCTGTCAATTTCTGCTTCAAAAAAGGTAAAAATCTTCATTTTCCTGGGCACATTCAGAATGCATTTACATTTATCAAACAAGCCTATAGATCCCTTGTTGGTGTTTTTAGATGGCTTTCCAAACCACCTTCAACAGTTGGAAGGCCACCTCTAAAGCCACTTGACTTATTTGTTACAAAGTACACAAAACTGGCCAGGTCCAAAGGGTTAAGGAGGGTTTTTAATACCTCAGCTGAAATTTCAGAAAAGAGAAGACATACAAATTAAACATTGTGTTGTGATCAATTAATAGGACTATGCATTCGACTACATTTAGTTTCAGAGAAACAATGTATTTTATAGGTCCACAGGTTATATTATTTGTAGGTGCACTTTTGTGTATAGTTGCCAAGTAGTTGCAATCATTCATTATGGACTAGATAGAGAAATCCAGATCTGCTTGGTGTGGATTCAGTGGCGTAACAGGCTTGCCTGCTCTGAGGGGGCAAATTTCCCAGTCTTGGGAAATTTTCCCTCTCAGGGGGGTCAAAACCAATTTTTCCGTTCAGAGGGCTAAAAAAACGGCTGATTTAGTCATTATTTTTGCAAATTTTTCCCGGCCCAAAGTCGGCGGGGGGGGGGGGTGGCCCCCTGCCCCCCCCGCCTGTGACTCCACTGTGTGGATTGATGTGGAGTTGACACCATCATGTAGAATACAGCAGTGTTAGCTTTAAGTTCAACAAGATGAATGCATTTATGGTGAGCACATAACCAAATGTCAAGAGTGTCTCTGAATGTGACAGTGCCTTGTGGAATGTTTTGTTTGTGGGCTCATCATTGATGACAGGGTTTTCTTGGTGTGAGGCAATTAAGTTTGAAGGGGAAAAATGGGTTAAATGAAAGCGAAGTTGCCTGTTGCCATGAAACAAGACATTGAGATAGTTATTTTTTCCTTTAAACTGTTATTTAGTTGGTCGTGACATTTTTTGTAAGGATTTGCCCAAGTTTGATAGTAAACTGATATAGGGTAAAGCACCTTAAGGTAGGATCATCGGATAAAATGGTCTTACAGAAAAATGACCATAAATCAAACCCCTGAATCAATTTAGTCCAAACTTCCTCCACAATATTTTGCAGTTTCAAGACTGCATGATTTGTTTTAGTGTTTTATTTATTTTTTAAAAATTCCCTAATTTTTACAATAAATAATTTTTCCCAGCTTAAATGGAAGGTGCTTTAAAGCTGAAACTTTAGGGATATGTGTATAAACAAAATACAAAAAATCTCACGTTGGATTTTTTATCAAGTGTTTAATTCTTTAGAAAAAAATATTCTATTTATTTCAAATAGAAATGTATCTGCAAAATCTAACGTGAGAATTTTCAAAATTTGATTTCCTTTCATATGACACCTTATTCATCACCAAGGGAGTTGCAGTTTCTTCTAGGAAAAATTATGAAAAGTGGATACTTCAGTATTTCTAGAAATATTTCAACAAAAAAGTGTTGTTGTGACCACCTGTTCTTTGTTTTTGATGACACACAGTAAAATAAAAAATTGTATCGATTTTTGATATTTTCTTTATCCATTAAAAACAAACACCAATTTTATAACTCATCAATTACTTGAGAAATAATTGAAATAAAATGTGTAGTTTTAAACAAAATTGCCCCATTTTGGTCACTTTCTTTACTGCCAAAATCAACCCCTGTACAAAGTCTATGGGAATTTGAAAACATATTACGTGACATATCTCTAAAAACGCCTTTTTGGAAAAAAATAAAATTTGGCACACATGTTTCTTTCACCAATACCAACATTTCATGAGAATTTCAACAAGATCTGAGCATGAAGCCACAGCCGATAATCCTACCTTAAAGAAGAATATGTTTCTTGTCCCCTGCTGGCTTGCCCACATGACTGATTTTTGCTCCCACTTGTGTTTTTTGTTAATTTTCTTTAAATGAAAAAAAATGAGAAAAATAAAGACACCTAAAACTTAAAAATCCTACTTTAGAAAGAATATGTTTCTTGTCCCCTGCTGGCTTGCCACATGACTGCTTTTTGCTCCCACTTGTGTTTTTTTGTTAATTTTCCTTAATGAAAAAAAATGAGAAAAATAAAGACACCTAAAACTTAAATATAATACTTTGAAGACCACTATCAGTGATTTGCCCAAAAGGGTCAAACTATTTGAAAATTTGCATGAGACTGAGGATGAAGTCTAAAGAATTTTCATAGTGATTTTTTTGCAACGAAATATGACAGAACTACAAGAAGAAACAGCAGTGCTCAAAATATGAATGAATTGTTTTTGTGTTTTACATGTTGTGTTATAATACAGATCTAACTTTGTATTGCATAATGGGGAGAACCTGGGTTATAAGGGTTTGCAGTTACCTTCCCGGTGAAAAACACACATTTTCAATCTTCAGCAAATTTATTACTACCACTAACCATAATTTTCCGGAGTATAATCCGCAGCTTATAGGTTGTTTTCAAAGGCTTCAAAGGATGCCGCGGCTTTAAACCGAACACTAAAACCTTTAAGACTTGATTTTCTTTTCCTTTCTTACGCTTCAGTTACGACTGCTTAAATTACAAAATGTCAGAAAAACAGTCCCGTTTCAGGGGGTGGGCAGTACTACAAATAAGCCAAAAGAAGGTATTGGTCATGTGTTGTTTGGTTTGTATTTTCTTATTCTTTAATCGTTCCGTGTCCTACGCAATGAAATAGAAAATGCCCAAATCCACTCTGTATACTCCTTGTTACTATTATCGTGTGTAAAAACATAAATGATGTAGAGATACATAAAGTCACACAATGAACTTTGCGATTTCAATTAGATGTGATGATGCTGATAATGGTATTGTCGGAGTGGTTCCCGTATCCAGGACGTAGTCCCTTTGGGACGCCTTTTCTAGTGGTACAACCAACGGCCCCTCTTCCTTGTAGTAAACGCTTCCCCGCAGGCGTATCTTTCATTGAGGATAGTGGCTACTAATATAGTCAAAGGGCGCCCACAAACCAATATTCGTTCCGTTTCTTAATCAAGATAAATGTTATATCAAATGCAAATGATATAGAGATCGGAACAGCAATGAACTTATACAAACAGATTTGCGAAATTAGGGAAATTAATTAGATTGATGATGGCTGATCCTGGTATTGCTTGACGGGTTCATGTCATTCCAGTACGTAGTCCCTTCGGGACGCGCTCTGTTTCTGTGGTACGAATCCAACAGGCCCCATCTTCTTGGTAGTAAACGCTTTCCGCAGGCGTAGCTTCCATGGAGGATAGTGACTTGTCAAAGGGCGCCGACAAACCAATATAGTCTCTTCTACGTATGATATTATGACACTATCGATGCCGTACAAAAATATAGCCACTTGCATTTGAAAACATACCTAATAATACGTAACGAAAGAGGTTGAAAATGGGAATATTTTGGCCGGTATTCTTGACTTTGCTTCCATGATTTCATGTTCATTGATATATTTTAAAAATATTTATAACATATACAATATCGCACGTGCGACATATTCCTGACTAAAATATGCTTATAACATGAATAATACGTTTTTTTTCTTATGTACACGTTATACACGATCCTAAGTAGGCCGTCGGCTGGTGCGGCTTATCTGCGGTGCGGCTTATATAACGTTAAGGTCGAATCTTAATACGGCGATTTTTAGGCCCTGCGGCTTATACGCCCCGGCTTATAATCCGAAAATTACGGTACTAATTTGTCTATGCGAATAGTGCCCAGGGAAATTAAAAAATAATTCTTCAATACAATACATTAAAACTGTATAAAATTAAGCTAAGCCATAGATCATATCTACAACTGATAAAAAAATTGCACATTGTCCAAATCAGTCCTGACCCCCCTGTAATAGTCTGGGCAATTGAAACTGCTAGGTTTGAAATATCCCTCAACAATGCCATTTTTTGGAAATTGAAATTTGGCATGCAGGTTTCTGTTACCATCCCATTCAATTTTCAGCAAAATCTATGCGGACACCACATACTCTAGCTGACAATCCATCTTAAAAAGAAAAAAAACATAAGAAAAGTCGGGCAGGTAGGGATGACAAGAAAAACAAGTATTTTTGTAAGCACTTACAGTGGGAAGACCCAATTATAAATTTGTAAAGTTCTTCTTCTTGATAGAATGGCTTTCACCCCAAAACCCCAGCTGTAAAGGTTCACGCTGATATTTCATCCTGTTTTGGTGTCAGAGCTTTAAACGTGATTTTGTAATTCCCATAGAGTACTGTCAAATTAATATCAATTGGTCAACCAATGTGGCACATCCAAACCAAACATCCTATAGCCATCAGATTTCACCGTGTAAAGAGCAAAATAGTAGCTTTCTTCAGATACAACATTTTAAGAGAACGAAGACTCCTTTCTGGTAAAATCAGGGTTTCTGGGGACGAGGCAATTTGTGATCAGACCATGGCCCTTTAACCATGGAGATTGTTTGTTATCACCCATACATTTAGTGGCAACAGCAACAACGATCTCAACAAGGATTAACCAACCAGACGGCAAGAACATGCATTTGCATTCAAACTATCAGAAATCTGAATTAAAATGCTCAGGCCATTAGTTTTGAACAACTATGAGTATAGACTGCGTATTGTGATGGTTACAGTTTAATATTTCACAATGGTCAATCAAATGCTGAGTCTATTGCGGAGTCCCTTCCTTCATTTGTCAACAATAAGTTGTAAATTAGGATAGTACAAGGTCTCTATTGAGAATTGCAAGTCAAAACTCTCTTCATATTTCCATCATGTGTCTGATATTGAACAAACCTACATAATGCAAACCATGGAGTATTGAGTGCTTCTCGCTTGCAATTTTGATTAGAAAAAAATGCAGTGATCTAAAAGCGCATGTTCATGGCACTATTTAAATTAACACCCAGATAGGAAAAATCCTATTTGTAATTCAATTTTTTGGTACAGAAACAATTGGGGCACAGCCATTTGGTGGTTTTGTGAGGGTTTGATAAATCTTTTTGATCCTGTCTCGGTGCAACACTAGCGTCACTGGGCAATTCATTCAATCATCCGAATGGGATCGTCTGCTTGACATTGTATAAGCAATGAAGTGAACGCAGTCAAAATTAAAAGTGTATGTATATGTGCCTGCTGGTATTTTATTGTCGTTTCTTATTTTTGTGAATTTCATTGGAAATCCTCGCTGCACTGGATGTCGAACATTGCTTCATTCTTTTTAACCCGAGGTCTCGACCTTTCTTAGAGTTTTTTACAGTACATAGCGTGTATACATATATTCTTTTTATATACCCATTGTTCAAGACGACTTAATAATTGTACGATTTTCCAGGAATTGCTCAATCACCTAGAAAGTCCCTTCCCGCCAACAGTTGCAAGCAAATTTGCCGATAATAAGTCGTAAGTGAGTTCGCATTAAGCTTGTGTTCTAGGAGGGCTGTTGTGTTTCAGTTCTCATTGGTTAGAGAAGTCCAATGCGTGTATGTTGTCGCATGTCACGGTTGAGGTGGGATTCGGCTGCAAATTC
Organism: Ophioderma brevispina; assembly: GCA_023653785.1. Classification (NCBI taxonomy): domain Eukaryota; kingdom Metazoa; phylum Echinodermata; class Ophiuroidea; order Amphilepidida; family Ophiodermatidae; genus Ophioderma; species Ophioderma brevispina. Next base: position 54,303 of record JAMKCH010036026.1, read on the forward strand.
CCTCGAGGAAAAATGCAATCAAGCCCTGATGTTGGTTAACGCTTGCCGAGATATATTACACCACACCCCCGCACCCACATTAACCTATGAACCCGCACCCACCGATACATAACATGTACAACATATATTATTCAAGTCACACCGTGATCACACTTCGTTATGCAATTGCATGTGATGAATAGCTTAAATTGGCTGTTGTCTGTGGTTATAGAAGTCTGTAAAGTGGTTTTAAAATATGCAATAGCCTTTCTCAAATTTTGCTGTCATTTTAATTAAAAGATGGTGCACTTTTACCTTTCCTCTCTCTTCGCCTCTAGGAAATGTTTGATGTAAGGAGTAGATAACACCATACCTATAGTAGTGTTAACCTATATTGACGCTATCGAGCTCATCGCTATATCAATTTTACCCCAATTTATACATCATAACAGTTTTGAACAGTAGTGTATAAATCAAGGAAAATATTTTAGCTTGCTATTTTGTTCAGAAATGCATAGATTTTTAACTACATCCAGAGATATTTGTTCTTTAGATAATACCTCTACGCAAATAAGCATTTGAAGTGCCTTACCTTTAAGTACATTGATGGTTTGGGGTGCAAGATGATGGTAAAGTGTACTAGGAACTGTTTATTTTAGCTCAGGCAGGGTTCCATCCTTATGGGGCCATAGAGAGAGATTCCCATAAGCCAACCTGCATCACTGCGCAAAGACACATGCTTCAAGTCGTAATGTTGTATCATCTTGGTTAAAGGAATTTGTACTAATTGGAGAGCAAAAATAGTGTATCATCACAAACATTTAAGGACATCATTTATTACATTTACAGTTCCATAAGACAAATTTGATTTCAGAGAGTGAAGAAAATGGCCAGTTGTCAAATTCTTTTAGGCAGACCATTTTGTCTGTATTTTAAAATCATACTCATTGATAATATTGCAGGTTCAAGCTATTTCCATGATGCATTGCATGTACTCTACAGACCATACTATCCAGATATCATACACCAGGATGAAAGGAGCTAATATCCCCCTGTAGTTAAAAGCACTGGTGTTCCCTTACACTCACTCCTAATACCAAAGGTGTATTATGGAGGATAGCTGCAAATCCCAAGCTGAACGTAAAACCAAGAGTATCTTTGGGTTAGCTGTAGCGTGTAACTTGTTCTGTCTTTCACATTGGGTACTTACACGTCCGCACTGTACTTTTGATGTGTTATCAATTTTAATGATGCCGTATTTTTATATGAGAGCTAACAAAATTGGGAATGTACTACCGAAGAAAATATATGAATAGCACAGAGGGTTTTTCCATGAAAATCGCTCAATTTTTTGGTTGTACTTTTTTTTGACTCACCCTGTAAGTGTGGGTCGGTATGCAATGAAACAGTTTCCGTAGGTTTTGGGTGGCTAAAGTTGATTTTCCTTGCTGTTTTTCATTCATTAGGGACCCAGACGTCAGAAAATGATGGGGTTCAAATTTTCGGACTGCTGCCCCCTTCCTCAAAGGTGGAATTGTTACTACCGGGAAAAATTTAAAATCGAGTCTAATTGTGTTTTGATGTACGGTGTTAAATTAACAGTTCGTCTCCTTGTAAGAGATTAGAAAAAGTATATATTTGCCTAGTTCAGACTCTTTAGTTAAAGTGTTTATAGCCCCATAATGGTTTCAGGCATCCTGGGGTAAATTTACCCAATGCTCAGATTTCTTAAACGTGATAACTTGTTTTGTATTGGTCTCGCAGATCCAAAAATGTTTATTTTACAGTAATGCAATTCACTTTATTGACATAGGCCTCTGTCCCAAATCATACATATCGACATTCATACCTTACAGAGGTGGTGACATACAATATTCATGTCTAATTTTAAAGAGCTAAATAGATAAATTTACCAACACTTGTTGAATTCCTTTTTTTCTCACTTGTCAGTAATCGTATGAATGTAATATGAGTAGGGTATCTTTGGTAATAGCGAGGAAGCAGTTTAACTCTAAGATCATAATAATATGGGCACACCAGAAGAAAATGGTATTCAGTTCTATAGCATTTAAACACGAACACAAACCCGATTGTCGACTGGAGTACCCAGATATAGACCAGATTGAATAGCAAGTGGGAGGTTACCACATCTAAGTCCACGTACTTTGCGGAAAAACACATGATCGTATTACTATCAAGGTATGAATCACTTGGCAAGTTATCTTTTAAATTATCTATACATGCGGTAACGATACAACTAATTGCTATTCTTTCATCGCATTGTGAATTGAACTATAGTGACAAATATCTTTGAAAATTTCGATGAAGTACTTAACACAATTACCTACACCCTGTTGGTACCAAACTTCACCAAAGCCCATTGTAAAAAAGAAGAGTTTTTACTCTGCCAGCCCAGCAATCAATATTATTTCATCAAATTTAATTTGATTGGTAACATTGGTTATACATATCTATTTCTATCCATACAAATAAATTTTAATCCAATATGCTAATTGATCTGTAAAAATCAGGGAAATTATGAGGTTATGTCTACCTACCTAACCTATTTTTGTGTTTTTTTTTTTGCCATGTTGATAGTGGGTGGGATAATACATAGCAACAAACTGTCGCAAGGGTCTACGTGGTCTATGGGGGTCACCAGAACTTTCACTGGATGTCGCAATGTGATATCAAAAGATCAATTAAAATGCATTTTGTGTTTCAGATGACACAAGGTATTCACTGGCACCAATTTCAAAACCTCGGAGCATTTACCACAGGGTGACTTGAAAACATTATGGGGTATACGTGTAACTAAAGGGTTGGAACCTAGGCAAAAATATTACTTTTTCTAATCCTTATGACGAGACGAAACCGCTTTAGTGTAAAATTAAAACACCAATTGGACTCGATTTTAAATTTTCCATGTACTAACATTTCCCCCTGGAGAGGGGGGCATCAGTAGGAAAATTTGCACCCCATCATTTTCTGACAGGTTAGGTCCTATTGAAACCAAACAGCAACAAATCAATTTTAGCATGAAAATCCTAACGGGAATAAAACCAACCACTACATATGAAAGATACAATCAAAATGAGAAAATTTCTCACATTAGATTTTCAGATTGAGTGTTTCTATTTGAAATTACAGTGTTTTACTTTTCCCTAAATTATGTTCCCTAAAATCATTTTCTAAAAACTAAAACCAACTTGATTAACAAAAGCCAAAATGAGAATTTAGGTATTTTGTTTATTTGTGACACAGATCCCTGGAGCTTTGTTTAAGCACCCACCCCACCCCCCCCCCCCACAACAGAAACACCCCATTCAACTTTAGGGATGGGAAAAATTATTAATGGGAAAAAATTAGGCATTTTTTTAAAAAATAAATAGAACACTAAAACAAAATCGCACTGTCTCGAAATTGCAAAAATGGAGGAAGGAAGTTTAATCCTTACCCCTAGTCACGTTTGAACTAAATTGATTTAGGGGAATTGAGTTTATGGTCATTTTCTATAAGACCATTTTATCCGATGATCCTACCATAAGAACTTCAAAAAACCACAAGACCTTCAAGACGTCACAACAATTTCATAAATAGCAAAATCTGCTGCAAAAAGCATAAATGTCTAGGTTTTAGTGTGTTGGGAGGAATAGGATTTGATGGTGTCCCAAAGGGTTTATTGAGTCAATTCCACAATGCACAAGTTTAGGGAAATTTAACCTCAATAGGTTCATGTGATCCCACAAAAATCCTATTTAGGCTAAGAGTATTAATAAAAAACAAGGGAAAGGTGGAAATTTCTGGGAACAAGCTGAAAATTCAGAAGTGGTGCAGAAATGTGTCTAGAATAATATACTAAAAGTACCCAAAAATCCTCTTTGTGCATTTTCAGAAAATAGGGGGAAAAGTTTTGACAGCGGGTAAATTAAGAAATATCTTCCAATTGTCCTTAAATGTGTTCAAATTGTTGTCATGTCCCAAGGATAAAAAAAGGTATAGTTTGCCCTATCTATGGCTTGTAGTTTAATAACTATATGGTAAACAGCTCAGGTCATCCTGGGGGTAAATTCAGAAATGGTCGGATTCTTCTGAAAGATGTGTCAATTATTCATATAGTTGTACATTACACCAAATGAATATTGAAAAGGTGATGGTCATTACTTTCAAAATTACAGGGCCAAGTGTGATGGGGTTCTACAGGCTCTATGGGGGTCACTGCTTTAGACTCTTATATGTCAATATTGAATCCATGGAGGCGGAGGGGGATTTCAACCCTTATCCTCTCCCTCTGATGAAACATTTTCTGTTTTAATAGACTTTACGAGCAATTTGAATCTGGTTTCAATGAACTTGGATCATTTTGAAATATTTTACCCCCCGGATTGACCTTGAATGATTTAGGCTCTGTAGTACTTAAACTACAGGTTGGAGATAGGGCAAACTATACCTTTGATTGATCCTTGGGGGACATGACAAAAAATGTTGGAACACATTTAAGGACAATTCTAATATTTTGTACATTTACCCTGTTACAAACTTTTCCCCCTTATTTGCCCTAACAAAAGCACAAAGAGGATTTTAGGGGACTTTTCGTTATTTATTCTAGACACATTTCTGCACCCAATCCTGGACATTTTAGCTTGTTCCCAGAAATTTCCACGTTAAAAAACTAAAATCTGGCCTAATTCTTAACACATAAAAACCCTGACTTTACGCTCATTTAGTCCACAAAGCAGTAGTACTTTGGAATTCTTTTGCATGACCATGAAAGGTCTTGTGGTTCTTGAACTTTTGGAATGCTTTTTATCCCTAAATATGATGTGTTTAGTACAATACAGTATAGGCACATCAGTGCATCATGGGGATTGATTCAAAAACACCATTTTTGGGAACCTGACCATCATCAAGGTGCTATTCCAAATCACAACGCATTTGCCGATTGGTTAAACTGAAATTGATCGTTTTCTTATTTTTGGAGCAATTTAAAACATGGTAAATAGGGGAAGGGCTGAAAAGGACTGCAGCTTAAATATTTAAAGGTGTGTGTTCCGATAGGATTTGGGGAACCCGATTTACCTGGAGTACTCGATTTGATATCAAAATGAAAGGATGTAGTACTTTTCCTCATTGATGTCCTGAAATTTGAGCATGGGTATCAAATCCATTTCAATTCCAGATATAAGCAAAAAAAAAACCTGTTTTAATGGTTAACCATAAATATTAGCAACAGTGTATAAAGGATCTTTGCAATATGAATCATTGCTTCTACCATCTAAACCGCAAGTTCGTTTTCCACGTTTTTACTTGATGGGGCATGTATGCAATGCCAGTCTCTCATATGCAATAGTAACACCATAGACATAATTGGAACAATCCCTTTAAAAGCTCATTTCACTGGTTAGTGAATGAATATATAATTAATTAACCAATCAGAAATGTTTTTTTGAAAGACCGTGCTCAGGAGTTAGATCTTGTATATGGTCAGGTTAGCTAGAGAGAGCTAAGCTTGGTGGATACTCTATCGCCCTGTACCTAATACTCCATTACTTTGTAAGGATTATTTGCATCATGCTGATAATCAACCGCACAGACAGAAAACAAATCAGCAGAGTTGTATAATATAGCATTCTTTGGATGGTGATAAGAACCGACTTCGAAATCACAGCGTAGACGACGAATGAGTCTCCCTCTTCGTCTGGGCGAAGCGGCTGATTTCCGTACGGTATTGTTGCTGAATTATGCCAGTTTGCGTGGTGAGGGATTCTGTACTTCATTTTTGGGGAAATTATTTTGGGCAGGTTTGGCTTAGACTTGAGTAAGCGATTACATTGGTTTGTATAACGCTATAATATGGGTCTTGCGGGTGTGTTGTGTGCATAATTTATCAGGTGCAGCTGTTTGAGGGTCTCAAGTGGTGGGAAGATGGGTTGTACCACACTTTTTTAGCTAAGGTGGTATTGAGTGAGTCAGGATCCCACAATGCACAGTTTTGGGACTTTCACCTCATCGGGCATTTGATTTCCACAAAGGATCCGGTTCTTACATACAAAACCTGACTACTTAGGCCCCACAGAGCATGAGTCGTAGGGAGTCTTTAGCATGATCATGAAAAAGTCTTGTGGTTCTTAAACTAAACTGAACATTTCTATCCCGAAGTACTGACAGGTGTAGTACAGGACAGTATAGGCATATTGCAAATGCATTGTGGACTAGGTTTCAAAACCCTCTGAGTTAAACGTAGATTTCATCTGGAGTTAAAAAGATTCACGTGTGTGTTTGTTGCCAGTGGTTTATTTTCAGACCTCTGGACTTGGGCTTTGCATTCTCAGCTCAAGCCTGTGTTCCAAAGGCATGTCCAGAAATATTCAAACTGGGAAAGGTTGGTATGGATTGGAATGCTGGGAAAGGATTATGGGAGCATCCTGGGGCATGAAGTGGCTAAAATTGCCCAAATGATTGATTTTACATCTTGGGCAAAAACAGGGTGTTCATTGACTTTGTTTGTCCCTCATCCCCTTCACCACCCCCTCTTTGGGCTGCAAAGGGGCTTGGGCCTTCAATCCCTTTTGACCACCATCTTTTAAGAGATCTGGGACATTTCTAACAACATTTTGTAGAAGGCTATTTTTAAATCTCGTAGCTTACCTTTTCATGATGCATTGAGAAATTATCAGGATGTGAGCCCCCAAACCCCACATCCTTATAGTCTTGTGATTGCATGTAGTTGATCAGAAATTTTGAAATAGCTGTCAAGGGAAAAAGTATAATATCAAAATCTATCATATAGTTTGAGGAGTAATAACATGTTAATAAAACTCACACATGTGTGCAGTATGATAGTGACTCGGCATATTGGGCCTATGTTGGCAGTGGAGTAGATATAAGCTGTGAGGTAAGCCTATGCTTCATGCTTATTCTTATCAACCTTTAGGTTAGTCCCGTGTGAATTAATGAAATATGCAATAAAAGCATCAAGTTACTAACGCTCTTACTTTTGACTATGTGCTGAGTCAAATGTGATGTTACAAATTTTCCTTGTACATATTACCAGAATTTTGCCAAACCTGACTTATTATTCTAGCCAAAAATTTGGATGAGAAACGTCATACAATCATATTTGATGAAGGTAGTTTTGTCACGGTATATAAATACCAGAACATAACTTTCTCCGTACATTGGCATGGATGTCATTGCATTCTTTTAGTAGGATTTTTTTGTGTGCAATTATCAATCCCAGTTTTGGATGCAATTTTCAAGGTTCTGAATTTAAAAAATTCAATTTCAGAACCTTGAAACAACTTGATTGTATAGCGCTCTAAACGTTAAACCCCATGCTTTAACATTATGCATTATTGGACTGGACAAGTCGTATTTTCTACACAGGAAACCACTTTGATGGAGTCCCATGGGTCACAGACCTCCCATCGGCCATTTGGCGTAAAATCTTACACCGATGTGTATGATGTTACTCTTTTCCAATGGGAGCATAGTAAGAGGCTATACTTTGTCACACTAATCGCAAAACGCTTAACATCGTAATGATAGAGTTTGCGGTGCAACTGCATGTACACACTGATACTGCAGCAGCCGAAGTGCCAAATGTACAATTTTGCGTTTGCACACTTATAGTAGACATGCATGTGTCTAAGGACTTATTTCCACCACAGGCAGAGAAGCAAGCTGGATATTTTTTGGCCTTTGGTTATGAACAAAGTCTAGCTATCCATGCCTTATTTGTCTGCTGTATATTTTAGAGCACTTTTGACATTTATCAAGTTCAGGAATACCATGATGGAAGTTGAATGGAATTCATTTTGACATCGTCTTAATTGTCGGTAAATTAAATGCCAATTTTGGATTTCTGTAAAAGGTTATTATTAACTCATGCAACGTTATGAATTGCTATTTTTTGTTTTTTTGTTTTTTTGTTTATTTTAGTTTTTGGTTGTATGTACTTTTTTTTTAGTGTTTGTTCTTTTAGTGGTTTGATTTCTTGTGGTGGTTTTGTGGGAGTTTTTTTCTTGTCGTGAATTGGGGGATTGGTGGGTTGTTTTAGTAGATAATTTAGAAATTCAGTATTTTTGTGTGAGTTATAATTTAGGTAGTTGCGATGTTATGGTTGGGGGTGGGAGATGCGTGGTGAAATTTTTTCGGAGGGTTAGGGGAGTGGTGTGGTGATGGATGATATTATTGGTGTGGATTTATGTGAGTAAGGATATATTTAAATGAATGTACGCTCGAGGATTGGACGTGGTTGTGGGATTTGGTTGACTATCGGTGTTGGATTTGGCATGGTAGGTGCTACAGCTTTTTTTGAAATGGTTTTAAGATTATTAAATAGCATGAGCTGTTCTTTAAAGGACATTTCGTGACCACAACCTTGTCCCCCCGACTCACTAAAAAAAAAAAAATTTTTATTTTCCTCTGAACTGTACGCTTTAGAAGTATAGTAGGTTTCCAATCTACGTGCATGTTCGATCTCCTCTGGCTAGACAGATCTTCAAATGTGTATGTGACAGAATTTAACAATACATATGGCGATAGGACACGTGAAACAAACATTCACGCATAACATCAAAACAGGATTGTCCACTGAATCAACTGTAATATGGATTCACTTTTTGGGAGGATATCTAGTTAATCTTTTAATCAAAATAACGGTGCTTGGATCACAAAATGCACCTTTACCAACTTTAACAATAACACTAATGGGAAGCCATAAAATTTTGTGATTAGAGAATTCTGGACAAAAGCTGATTATGTGTGGTGTCCTCACGGTTTTTCCCTTCGACCTGTCTATTTTTTTTAATCTCCAGTAGTATTTTTTTTTTTTTTAGATTTCCATCCCATCATTTCTTATAAAGATCACTACAACTAACCTGACTGTTGGACAGTATCGTCTAGACATCTTGCCCCTCAAGTTTTCACTAGACCAAAGTAACACTATCGCCAGTCTCAGGTGGCAGACTCCTGCTTGCATCTATCTTAGGGCACTGCAGTGAGTGCCCCTTCCTTATTGCTACCTTACATACATTAACCACCAACACATTGAGGGTTTAGTGCAAGAAAGCCCCATCTGCAATAGTTCCCATTGTCCGTTTTGTTCTTATTAAGTGTTATATGCAAAAAATCTTTTAAAAAAAACCCTCAAAATTAAAAAATTTTTTGGTTTGACATTAACTTTTCTGGGATGTTTCAGTTAGATACAAATGTGTTGAAAGGTGTGCACATATAATCGTTTGGCATTTATTTTGTCACGCATAACCAACCTGGTAAATTCAAAACAGTTTAAGAATATTTTAATACTTTAAAATGTTAATTCTACAAATGACACTTGCAGTTTGCCGTGCCCCTAATGCTGGTACATCGGCTTTCAATTACGGGGATGGGAAGACTGATGTCATGGAGCTTATCAAAGTAAATACTTTAGTAGTGTGATTTATCAGCGGCATCTAGCTTCTATTCTCATTAGCGCAATACCACCCAGTCACATATTTAAGAACTTAATAGAAGACATCACAAAAGAAGAAGAAAAATAGGTCAGTTTGAATTCAACTTCAATTGCAATAAATAAAGAAATTGTGCTTGTTCTCCACCACCTGTTCAGGGAAACACATTCATCATTCCCCCACACTTAATCCAAAGTGCTTGGATCAAGTCAATTTCAGTATCAAATGTTGTTCTGGTGAAAAGTGTATCAGGAACAACATTCATAATGGCACTCATGTCTATCTACTGATGACAGCTGACTGGCTTCATCAGAGTAGAGAACCCCACGCACACACACCAAGCAAGACTTAATCTTGGTGCTAGTATGTACTAATTGCACTGCTGGTATGGACACTTTGGTTTAGCTGCTTTTTTGCATTGAGAGACTCTTAAAGGTTAGTATCTTGTTATTATCCTTTGGGTTGTGGAGTACTGTACAGAGACTTTACAGATCTGAGAAAAAAATACATAGCGTTATCAGCTGTACTGTCATCACGTTTGGCATTTTCTTGGGTTTTAGGGCACTTAATTTTGGACAAATTTCTTCAAGTAATTGGTAGACTTTGAAGGCATATATGGCAAGAAGGTTGCCAGGGATCTGCAAAACAGATGATGTGTGTAATTTTGGTTTCTGTTCATTATGCATATCTTTTTCTTGCAATTCCATTTTTTTTTTGGTTTCTCCAGTTTCTTCCAGTTTTCAAATTGGGTAGAACGTTGAAGGAATCATATTGCCAGACATGTTGCCAGAGACGCTAGTGCAAAACAATTAAGTGGTGTAATTATGTTTGTTTCTTGCAATTCTTCATTTTTTTTTCAAAGTTTCCTTCCAGTTTCTTTGATTCTCCAGAAAAAATTGGTTTCTTACGACATTTCCAATCCCTGAATTCTTATTCTTCCTTATCGTGTCCAAACAAGTGGTTCTCAATATGATACCTCCAGAGATGGGTACACTCTGGCTGCTTCCGATTCCACCCCCCCAAGGTCCCTTGTTGTGCATTGGGTTTGTCTCCGCAGTGGGCAACCAGAGGTGTTCCATTGTCGTGGTGCTGTTCCACACCACAGGTAGTATCCGGATCTGCTCCCCGATAGCCCCCCTTCTGCAGGAAACCTTAGATCGGCCAGTTCTGTTTCTCAATCTATTGAGGCATCGCCATTCAGCCATGAGAGTCAGCTCCAGGTGGATATGCTCACCATGTTCAATACCGAGGATTTTACTTGGTTTGATGGCAAGTCCTTTCTTTCCACAGGCGACTCTCTTTACCTCCTTAGAGACTGTTTTTAGAGGTTGGAACTTTGCTGAAGAAGCTCTCTCTAGATTTAAGGCGGTTGGCAGCAGGTATCTGTCCGACTATGTGCTTCAAACATTGGATCCTTGCAGCTACGCTCTTGCATGCTCTCTACACTACGACGGATGTCTGGTGGCGCACTTCCTGCTAGGATGTATAAAACAAGTTTTCCGTTGTGTTGGACGGAGGCAATCCTTGATAAGCCGGCGGAGGCATTTAACGCTGGATCAGGCTTCTTCTTGGCTGGTTGATCTTTCCATACAGGGCGGCATACTCTGCACTGAATTAGCACAGGCAAGTTCCGTGTGATCTTATGGTAAGGGGGCGAGCACCCCATCTTGCCAGTGAGTTTGTTCCCGATGTTATTGCCGTAACATCTTCACTCCCTCGCCTCTCAATTGGGCCCCATAAGAGAGAGTGCGGTCCAAGTTGACTCCTAGGTAACAGGTTACCACAGTGCTCCAGGGGAGCTCCATACCAGTAACTTTAAGCGACGTTTGGCTCCACGTTGCGCAGATGGTGAAATCACACACCGTGTGTCCTGCAGACGGATTTTGCACGAGGTGGTTCCTCATAGATTAACAAGTAGTGATTCACCAAAGCTTTGGAATACTCTCTTCAACCACTGTGAAGTCGGCATCTTGTGCGCTAATTCCAAGAGCGTCTGCATAAATAAAACGACAGGTTTCCTGCACGCCTAGGTTGTTCGTTGGTATAATTATAGATTGAACAGGAGAGGTGCAAGCACACTCCCTTGTGTAGACCATTCTTGAGCCTACGCCCTCGTCTCTTCTTCGCTCCTATGCGAACAAAGAACATCCTGTTTGCAGCAATCCACGGATAGCTAATTCAACGATGTACTGGAATTTCCAGGATCTTATGAGAGTAGCATCTGTGATTACATGTCCAATGCGCTGAGAGGTCACGAACACACTCCGGTTACATACCCTTCCGCGAAACCATCTCATGTGTTGATTAGTTGAGTACTTTGGCTGATAACATTCTTATAAAGAATGCTTTCCAGTATGCCAAGTGTTTGTGTGATGAGCTGTGCAAGTCTGATATTATTGTTAGACCATAACTTATTATTCACCAGACTATGAAGCCAACCACTAATAATCTGACTGATTGACCGACCGACTAACCGACTTAATTACTTGCCTGCTTGCTCATTACTTTGCAAGAGAATTTGAGGATACCTAACAACTAAAGTCCGAGTGGAGATACCTGTATTTCTACCATTAACTTTAAATAAAATAACACGGGATTTTTTTTAGCAGAAATGATGAATTAATTTCACATAAGACTTATGAACACGCCATATCTTATGCATTGTAAGGGGACTAATGAAAGGTGAGTGCTTTGAGAGCATGTTGGTGAGTGAATAGAATATTTCACTGATAACAGATTTGGATAGTGGTTTGTGTGTAGTTAGGTAGTTATCTTGGATTACAACATGAGGCCAAACATGGATCCCTCATTTGTTTGAGAGATCAAGGTTGTGACCCAGTCAAATGTCTGTGAGGTCAAGTTAGGCTGAAAATGTAAAATTGACCTCAGTTGAAAAGTTGAAGTTCATTTGGAACCAAACTTGGTTTAGTGAGATTACATGCAAACTCGCATTGGTTATGAGATCAAAGGCACATATCAAGTCAAAGGTCTATGAGTCCTATCATTTCCCAACCGGATGGCAGGTGACACAAGGCAGTCCTAGTACTGATATATTTTGTTAAGTATTATGTGGCGAATTCGTACGTGTATCTAAATTGGGTATGAGGGACTTAGACAAGATCTGCTAGGTGCTGGATTTGGGGCTGACCTGTGTAGTGTCATATGGAAATTGCAGGGAGTGAGATAGAGCAAGCGGTTGAGCTGTTGCGATGACGGTCTAAGGACACACATACACCACATACACGCACGCATGATACATCATGTCCATGCAAGCACACACCTACGCATTAATGTGCATTTCTGTAAAACATACATTTATGTATACATGCATCGGGGACGTTTATACTCTGATGTTATGGGGCTTAATGCACGTCCTTATGTTCTCTGAAATTTCAGCATGCTGCATTAGTATTTGGCTTGTTTCCCATGTTGATCCTCCTTTCTTTCATCATGCGCATGTAGCCTAAAGAGACATCTTTTAATTCATAATTCTCATTTAGCCGCTTTTTGTTTTATTTGGCATTTATCAGCTCAAAATCAATTTAGAAATGCAGAACTATCTGAATTCTCTTAATATTGCACAGATAATTTGCACACAATTTGTGGCCTGTGTTTTTGTAATCATTATTAAGTACTTAACATATGTTATAATAGATCATGATTACATCCATTGCACAATGTAATAAGACAATGCACTATTAAATTGTTCTCCATTTCGAAAAAGGTTTTCTTGGTCCCAACTTGAAAATGGGGTGGGAATGAGGAGATAGCATGAATTAAATATAACAAATGTTATATTACTGTCGGTTGTAAACCCACGATATTTCTGATGGTTTCATTCCTTTGAGCCTGCGGCTTCGGATAAAATGAGATTTTGAGATTTTATCGGATTCATATTTTATCATTAGGCTAGGTAGGTGGTATCATCATTTCTAGAAGTAAGTACTTTAAATTTTTTTTTCTCCTAATTCTTTCAAGACCTCAAAAATGTAATTGACTTGTGTCTATGTTGAAAGTAAGGTAGAAATTTTGAGTCTGCATTCGCACAAATAATTGTTGTGAGATCGGTCTGTCTGGCGTATGCATTTAGTTGCCCGTTTACCTGTGAGCTGATATTCGGCCATGCAGTTATGAACACCATTCTGATGTTTTGGCAGGATTTCAGAGTGACCCAAAAGGTCAAAGGTCATTTGTATAAATGCTCTGTCCCCATTCTTTTGACATAGGGGGCTGATAGTTTGGCAATAAGATAGGGGAGGACAGTCTGATGTTTTTATCAGGTTTTTTGAGAGTGACCAAAAGGCCAAAGGTTATCTGAGGTCATTTGAGTAGACATCCCTATGACCACCAAATTTGGTCAAAAGGACCATTGACCTGAGCACAGAAGAAATCTTAACTGTGCAAAGTCACACACAGGTCAAACAGGTTTCACACAGGAGATACACTAGTTTTAAAAAGGGCATATACCTGTTTTGTTAACAAAATCTTAATTTTTCAAATCGATTTAAATAGTCCTCCATCACCTTTACATAGGTAGTGGGTAAAATTTTTGTATCCCACTTCAAAAAAAAAAGTAAACCCCTTTTAATCTGATACCTAACATGCGTGCACACATATCATATCAGCCCCCCCCCCCCCCAAAAAAAAAACAAAGGCCAACTTGAATGAATCGAGCTGGGTACAGAAGACAAACAGTCACCGTATTTATGTAAGTTTGACTCCCTAAAAAAAAATTGGCTATGGGCCCCGATGAATATTACTTGGCTCCTCCCACAAATCACTTTTTTTTGACTGTGTTAAAATTTCTCAACAACTGGTTTAATACTGGGAAACTCATAGCATCTATCCTGGCCTTATGGATTTTTTTAGAAAAAAAATAGTGAATTATAGTTAATGTAATTAGCTAAAATGGGGCATGGTTACTTGCTCTGATCATTATAAAGAGTCCATATTTTTTGAGAAACAAACATACCTAGGAGTTTTCTGCGGGCTGGTATTGTTAGATAACATTAGCATCGTCTCCTATATATTACCTAACCTACCTAAATGTTTGAGCATGTGCTACATTAATCATACAACTTCTATTTAGTGTGCTTATTCCGATTATTGTAATGTGTTTCTCTACTTGATATGAGCGCCTGGCCTTACCATACACCCCATCACGTACCGGGGGAAACAACTTGCGGTTTTGACGGGTAGAACACAATAATGCATGTTGCAAAGCCCTATTCATGCTTGTCTAATATTGATGGTTAACCACTAAAACGCGGTTTTTTGTTTATATCTTTGGAATGAAATGGATTTGATGGCTTAAATTTCAGGACAAAAAAAATACGCCTTCATCTGAGATCAAAATGAATACTACTTCCTGGTAAATCTGGGGGTCCCAACGATTCGAACATGCACCTTTAAAGAAATACTTAAGGCATGGATATGCACACAGTTTAATTTGTGTAATTTGCATATGGAAAAAGTATCTGTGGCTTTTATAGAAGAAGAGAGTGTTTTTAACTCATCCCATAATGGCAATGCAGTTGCATCCACTTACTAAATACATGACAGTCAGTACTTTAGGATAAAAAGTGTTCAACAGTTCAAAGACCACACACACTTCATGATCATGATCAAATTCCTTAAAGGAATAAGCGCGATATTTGGCACCATGATCAATACAGTTTACCGCAAACAAGACATTATTGATCTTTGTTTATCTGTACCGGAGTTAATCCACATTCACCTGTTTAGTGTGATTTTGAGATGCCATTGCTCTAAGTCTATTTACAGGACACGTATGACAAATTTTCATCCAATACTTCATTTTTTTCACTATTTGGTTGTTTGTTTCTATAACATTCCATCAGTTATAAATGTGGAATTGTACACACTTAGCCAATTTGTAAACTTTAAAAATTGCAAATTTCCACATTTTTTTTTTTTTTTTTTTTTTTTTTAAATTTAAAAGTACTAACGCGTTGTGGGCTAAAATAAAATGAGTGAAGAAGTCAGGATTTTGTGTCATCAGCAAGAGGACACATAGGAAGTGCTTTTGAAGGGGCGTATGTACGTCCGTCCGTCCGTCTGTCCTGACCCAAATGTCAACCCTAAAAAGTGTTGCCCGCTCTTTCCACATATTGGCACACATTTTGATGACTTGATACAGTGGCCCTTGGGGTAGTGTCCCACATGTTGGTGACCTCAGGTAGGCCTTGTGACCTCATGTGACCTCTGGCTCCCATTCACAGACCATGACCCTATGAGGTGAAATTTCCCATAACTGATGCATTGTGGGAAGTACTCAACAACACTCTCTGTAGAAGAGCAAGTGTTGTGATATTGGCATCCTCGGGTGATCCCTGTGGAAGCTGCTCAACTTAGGCCTGAATGAACATGGATTGATATAATTTGTGACAATTGACAGTTGAAAGAAAGAATATCCATTACCAAGATCAAGAGTGATTCTGAGTGGGGTTCATTATAGAAAATTCTGTAAAGCAAGGAGTTACACTGCACAATCTACCAAGTTAGAGTTGTTGTTATGTGTTCCAATTCAGCTCACCTGAGAACTTTCACGAAAATGATGCCCAAACAAGATCATATATTCCCAATTCTCCCAGCAGGGATACATTTTGCAGAACTTTATTTCCACATGAAATGTTAATGAACACACTCTTCCCAAATAAGGAGTGTGATACAAAAGTCCACCCCCAAAGCAGACGTTTCCATTTGCAATGGTTATCAAAACAAAAAGTGAAATGAGAATGCATCCCGAAATAGGCATTATTCAAATTCTACCCCAGATAAATATTGATTTAACATCTTCGTTAAGGTAATGGGTTGTATTTGAATTCGCCTCAGCAAACATCATACCTATACTTGAAATTTATATTCCTCACATTAATTGTATTCAAAGTGCTCTACTCCAAAGAAGGATTTTGTCTAATTCACTGCAAACAGTGTGGAAACCAAAATGCACCACAAGAGGAATATTGTAATGTATTTAGAATTCTAAGGGACTTGTATTGCTTTCAAATTCTATACCAACCAAATATGGTATTTGTGTGCAAATGCTAAATTCAGTGGTTGTCATTTAATCTAATTCCTCTCAGTCCACTTTGCCCTAAACAACCTTTGCCCTAAATCCCAACTCTAACCCTAATCCTAAATTTTATCCTTAATCCTAAATCAAATAGCTGAGCCTCAAAATCACACAGATGAAGGTCCAAGTATCAAGTGAGATCTTATGCAAGCCTGTTGGCTTTGAAATGAATCTGGCTTTCTATTCCAAGCAGTGTTAATGTTCAACCTAAATCAGCACCCCATGCCCAGGAGCTTAAGTTTGGGGTGTTTAATAAAGGGGCACAGTGCAGAAAGATTTGCCTATTGCAACTCATGCTTTTGTGGACTCTGTTGTACCGGTTATATCTATGCCCTTGTCTTTTGAATTTACAGCAGAGAATTTTAAATTTGTTATCTCTAAATATTCTTTTTTTTTTGTTGCAAATTTAATTTAGTGAATAAACATACTATTTTTGGAACTTGTAAGTGGTAAACCTGGTTAAAATTTTAGCCAGTGTTCTGATTTCAGTCATTGTCGATGACAAATTTTAAAGACACTTGGAGGGAGTGAAACTTCAGAACTTCCTCAACATTTTATGGTTCATAGGTCATCTAGGGGTCACTTAAGGGTCACCAGGGACATAATTTTGAACTGCATAATTCTAAGTTCTGCTTGTATTCATTGACAGTTTATTTGATGACCAAATCATTGATTTTCGCTAAAAATATTTCAGCAGGGAAATACATGGTTTTTCTCTTGACCAGCAAAAACAAAATTGTACCCAAGACACGTATAACAAACCCTGTTGACAGATTATTGACCCTAAACACAGACAAATTCTTGATGACAGTTCTCAAGTCTTAAGTGTTGGAAATTCAACTGTATTGGGCTTTTGGGAAACAAAGCATGTCCAAGTAGCATCTACATATAGCATACCAAAATCAGTGTCTTTGCACTGTTGTATTTGAATGTAGTTTCATACTGTGATGGACATTATACTTGAACGGGGCTTGTGATAGCTTGTATCACATCGCAATTTGCAAGTCAAACCAGCACAATTGCTACACAAATTTATATACTGTGTACAAATATTCAGACTAGCACTGTGCATTTAGTCCTGTATTTTTTTAATTTTTTTTTACTACTACCAGAGAACCAGAGTCACTTTCTCCTTGCCATAAAATTCCAGAAATCTCAAAACTTCATTTTTTTAAACAAAAACAAATTTAGCCTAGCGAAATTGCGTAATTCGTATGTTTACAATGCAATTACATACCACCACGGACCATACATGTTGTCGATAGTGTACCTTTTTCTTGAGTTCATGCACACCTTGCCTTGCATGTACTAAATCTACAGGTGTTTCTTTGGAATTATATTGGCAGGACGCATGCTACATTCTAAGTGTTCAAAGATCGTAATCATGATTGTAATAAAGATTGTCTCTCGTAACTTTCAGTTGCCAAGAGGATGTTTTCATTACCCCAAGTAATGATTATTATTTCATAAAAACTAAAATTAATCCCTTGAGTGGGGGTCATCTTATCCACTGGTGATCAGGTCTTTTCTATCATTGGAACCTCGTCTGTGGAATAGCCTGTCATTATACATCAGTCTCAGTTCTTTCAAGACACTTCTCAAGACCCATATATTTCCTGATTCCTTTCTTTTTTCACCACGCCTATAGCATCCCTCTGTATTGTATTGATTGTCAAGCTGGGGAGTGTACAATGATTTGTTTGGGCCATTCCTTGTCTACCTTTTCTAAGTTTGCATTCCAATTGCCCAGAATCTCAGTCCATTATTGCAAGTAGCTAGCTGAGTTCCCTAGAGTTGTAATAAAATCATCTGGGTGGTGTCAATTTCCTTAGTGGCAGTCATATCTTGGGGACAATGAACCCAACTGGTCTCCTTTGTCAACCTAGCTAGGAGAAAACATCTCAGAGCTTCTGACTCTAATATTATGCATACCATGTTTGTTTTTCAGCAGATATGCAAATTGTTTTAAAGGCTGCCATAGTATTGACAACCTCTGATATTACCTGATCAATGGGATGCCTAGCACATCGGTACTACTATACTTGTCAGAGATGCGATCATATTTATGAGATTCTCCATAATGGCTCCCCTGTGTATTTGTCATGCATTCATGTATAGTCGGAATAATAGGGTTATGAAAACGGCAGTTTGACATTTCAACAAGGTTTTGTGCAAAAACATAGGATACGGTTGGGTGGAGCTGATAGCGTGTGTTGGGAATATGCTTTTTGATGTATCGTAGGAACCCATGTGTGTAATTAGCAGAAACAGATTTATGTAAATCTTATCTTGTCGAGAGGAAGGGGAAAACATCAAATCGGAACATTTTTTACGTCTCAATAGTCACCAAGGCTGTGACGCCAGTCAAGCTGTGGCAATTTGAACCATTCCTGATGACATACTAGAACATGTGCTCATTGATGCTTGGTATGGCCCACTTCCCTTATAAAGAAAGAGGTCAAGAAAGATGTGAAATACAACTCCTTTTGAGGCCAACTAGATATTCCAATTTCTCCATTTACTTTGTAGTTCACTGTTCGAACTTGGGTCCGGTTGTTTTTTAAGGGGAAAAAATGGTGCTATTCCGATGCTGCATCAAAGAGTGTTACCATCAATATTCAGAAACTATCAGCTTAATACAAGAAGAATAACACCGTTAATAGGTGCATATCACTTGTGCAAGTATAAGAAGTTAGGATTATGTCGGTGAAATATTATGCACTCAAAGAAGACCTCTTCCAGTAAATGATTGATGGCAGAATTTGGCACATTTGCAATCAAAGGCTTACCTGGTGCTACATGAGTGCCACGGTTTGCAGCCACATTGCATCGGTATTGACAGTCAAAGAGTTGCTTTTCTCTTCACTATTAAGAATGCATGAGAGCCACCATGTTGTTTCCACAAGTTAAGGGCCACATTCATCACCCTGTGTGGGTGGAAAATGTCTCCATGTCTGGTTTGTGTGCATATAGAGTTTTACCAATTGGCAAAGGTTTTTGGTCGGGCGTTTATGTTGCGTGATAGTTGAAGTGATTCAGATTCTGTGCGCTCTTGATGGTGTTTCAAATACCACTCTGACCGCTTCAGTGTAGCAGCATGCATGATAGCTTGAGTGTGTATTGTGTGATATAGTTGATGAAATTGTCTTTTCTTAAAACCTACAAGTGTTGTCCAAAGGTATTTACAAATTTCCAAACATAACATTCAGTTAAATTGAACAACAAACTGCAAGTATATTTTGTTCGCTTGCTCTAGCTTCATTTTATTCATTGGATAGTTACAGGTCAAAAGATAAGCCATTTCTAACCTAGGGCACTTTCCCCTAATTTTGCAATCATAAAAATCCCTGTGCTATCAGTAACTTTAAGAAATGACTATAACAAATCACCCCCCAACACATCAATTCGCTGTTTAGTTTCGTCGTTCGTTCGTGTCCACAAGTCATTCGTAATGGCTTGGGTGGGTGTCAGGATTTGTTCAATGTGTAAGCTGATTACGGGCGCCGCCGTGTATCTATGTTAAGGACGCTCCTACACATCGGGCCGGTTTTTTTTTGTAAGATGGGGGGGATATTGGGAAAGTAAGGTTTACACCTACTCTATTCGACCCTGACTGCGAATGTACATGTACAGTTGTGAACTCTATGTACACAGAACGACGGCTTAAAAGTCCCCCTCCGAAGGAGGGGATGCTTTCATGATTCATTTGCCCCACCCATTCCAAGTAACATGGAGGAGAGCGGTATTCTGATTTAAAAATAGCTCGGGTTACAGTTAAATCCAGGAATGAGCACTCCCCGAGTGAACCCAGCAAGTGACCCCACCGTGTGATTCGGAACCGGGGGGATTTTGTTTTGGTATATATGCGCCATAGGCAAGCATCCTAACATAGACCACGCGCTCCACACACACTATCGACCGGCCACCATCATTCTAAGGATTTTAGGATAAACTATATTCTTAAAAAAATACTACTACTGCACTACTAAAGGATACTATAGTATAGTCGTCCATGTTGACAGCAATCCAAAATATGAGTTTATGAGGGAAGATTTGTTTTAGGAAGGTGTTTGGAATAGAAGGGTTGAGCTTGGTGTTTGGAATGTGGTAGGGATTGCATGAAGTACAATTGACCATTGCTTCAACTTTCACAGAATGTAGTATACATTCCTGATCACCATAAGGAATGTGGTATAAGATATTTATTACTCCCCCCCAAATTTAACGAAAACTTGAGGTTGTAGGTTTTGGAAAAAAATTCAGTTAAATATAGTTTAATCTGGATTATACATGGCATTCTGGATCATCGCCATTGTGAAATACTAAAGAAGAAGAATTCCTCCCTGTCCTTCAGACTATGCATGATTTGATAATTCAAAATCTATGTGATCTTATAAGCAAAGGTGTTTTCTTAGTTGCCAAATGGGAATGCTGTTGGACTATCTATGCTGTTTGGTTTGTCTGGTTGGCGGTGATACACCTCATTTCAAGAGTTAAAAGCAAAAAATTAGAGTGGATAGATCACCTTTGGCCTTCTCAAAAACCACGATCGCCAATCATTTGATGAACTGAATCGACCTGATCGTAAGCCGATTCCTATTAATTTTCAATACCGACGTTTTGGATTTTCATTCTACTTCCAACACGATAAACATACACGGCAAGTTGAATGTGCATTGAATACTGTACTAACATAACAATGTATTGCCGAATTAAATTGACGAATTCCATCATGCAACTTTTGCCATTTTAAATGGGACGAAATCACCATAAAGGCACAAAATCTGACCACATGGGGTTTACAATCTTACATCTTACAAATGTAGTATGGGATGGAGAACGGCATATGGCTAATTCAGCGATGACATGAATTAATTGACTTGTTTAGTTAACAATCATCATGGCCACTTGCGGCTTGCCCAATTGTTATTGTTGGTAAGTACACAGTCGAAATAATGGTGTTCTTTGTCAGATTCAAGACTCACACGGAAAAAAATACACTATACAACGGCTAATAGGTACGAAATTAAAGACTGAACAAGCCGTGTTTCTTTATCTAACAATTGTAGTTACATATCTTTATTTTTGTATCTGAAAGCACACATTTTTTATGAATAAAAGCAAGTGATAGCAAGTGTAATCGGCAATTCAGTTCTTTTCCCGATCACCGATTTAGAACTGATTTACTCAATTTCGGTCAGATCATAAGTAACCCAGAATCGATCCTCCATCCATCCCAGGGGCTAAGCAAATATCACCCCAGTTTACAACAATTTACTCCAAAATCCCTCACACTATCCTCGTCAAGTGAGGAAAATACTCGCATTGTTTTTCCTTTAAATTGGTCGTAACATTTCATTCCAGTGCCCCTGCAAGACCTATGTAAAACACCATCCACAAGCAGATGTACCAATCTCTTGCTGTTTAACCACTGACTTGTGTTTTGGCTGCCATATTCAATTGCATATTATGCTTGGTGAAAGCTGGCTTTGATACCATTGGCAATTATTTATTCTGCCCAACATGCTTGTTTAGCCATCTAGACATGTTGTCCCATCAGTGTCATCAGTCTTTGCCTCTATAGCAGTATTTGACTACAGCAAGTCGGTATTTTTTTCAGATTCTTTCCACGATGTCAGTTGCATTCAATTCTTTGTCTGCACTTCAACATCAGTGGATTTTATAAGGGATTTAATTTTTAATACATAGTTGTATTTAGACTCTTTAATGACGAGGTCTTTGTATTGTGTGGCAATTAAGGTAGAGGTGTAACCGTCAGTCCCCAAGCCAGCCCCATGCCGAACAAGTCCAGGGTCGTGGAATAAATTTTTTGTACTTTCCAGATTATGGCAGTAGACAGACAATTCCCCTTAGTATTTGAATGATCTTACAAATACCTCATAAGTTTATCGTCATTTATGGGAGAGATTGGGAATGCCACATCTTCAACAGTAATGTCCAGTCAAAAAAAAAATTCAAAGTGTGTGATCAGGATAATAGAGTGCTTATGAGTGGTGAGGTGAAATCCGCAACCTCGCTCACGGGACAGAAACCCAAACCGATTTAAAACTTTGGATTTACTACGACTACAAGGGAGTGCAATTCACAAAACTAAAAAAAAACACCATAGACTAGTATTTTCTTCTCTACCAAGGGACAAAAAACGGTTTAGTGTAGTTATTACCTGGGAAATTAGATCACTGACACAAAACACTGAATATCATTAAAAACAGAGTTGTTTACCAGTGGGTGTGATTCCCACAATGCAACTGGTTAGAGTTTTGCCCCGACTTGCTTTGTAAGCTCTCTTTTATCCATTCAGATGTGTTTTTCCCCCAGCAGGCATTATGTACATAGCAACTCTACTTCCAGATCCAAGTATTTCACCGCATCCCAATGTGATGTTTATTTCAACCTCTCTAAACCGTATGTACTGCATGGCATGACTTTACCCTCAAGTGCATTTAACTCTCATGGGCCATTTGCGAAAAGATAGCATTTATGCGATCATAATTTCGACCGGAGTCAAGTATACAGTTTTTTCTGTTGATGAATGATTTCCGGCATTTAAGGCTGATGCAGAGATTTCTGAGGGATGCCGACCTCATTTTCTAAGAGTCAGTTTTTGCACATTAATGCTTGTCCAGGTGCCATACTAATCATCATGTCAAACAGCTAAGCTTAAGTTTTTTCATAAGAAAATCACACTTTGTAGGTTCAAATGCCGATCCCAAATGTTATTTGGCCCACAAAGTATCTTAAGCATGTCTTTCATATAAAACACAACTTGGTAGTAAATTCCCGATTCTGGAATGTTATACACATATTTATAGACACATTCCGGGTACTACATAAAAATGAAAAGCTGAATTAAACCATCTCTAAATGGCAATTGAAAGTTTGAAGAGGGAAAGCGACTACTTCATTTTAAAAGGTGATTATTTTTATAAGTACCAACCAGTTACATTTCAAAATCTCCTTTTAATGCCCAACGGTCAAATGCTGCAAATTTTCGTTGTCACCTCTCTCAAACAAGTAATCAGTCTATTTCATTGCCGGGTAATCATCATGTACTTGAAGTATACCTGAAAAAGGGCCTCACAAACTTTTGAATTATGAGTCTTGTTGGTTTATCTTAGAAATTATTGTCCAACACAAACATTTTTTGCCCAAGAAAATTGTGATATTTGTTTCCTCAATTTTAACGTTAGACTGATTTCTAACTATTTCGTAACATTTCCCCTCACACACTTATTTCAGAAGGTTCCAGACCACATTTTTGTCATGTAAGACCAAATAGTCCAAGTTGCCACACTTTTTTTTAAAGTTAGTGATGGAACCAGATGAACCCGTTTTGTTTGATGGCATTATATCACACAGTTATTCTATATTTGAAGAAAACCATCTACAGGGTGAGTCAAAAAAAACTTGACCGTGATTGTGTCCGCCATTCTTGAATTTTTAAATAATATATTCTCAGATATGTTGGTATCATTGGAAAGCCTATTCATTATCTTTATTTGCTTTGCTTGCAAAGTAATCAATCTGATAAGTATAGGCTGAGCTACAGGCTTTTGAATCAGTAGTCAGCTTTTTTACCCCTATCCACGATTCCCATTTGAATGCACGGTGGCCACTAAGCAAATAACTACCCAAAATGATAAGGGTATGTCTATGTTTAAGTGAAAATAAGATGGTATCTGAAGGATTAAAGATAGTGATAATGGTAAATTTTTTATTTGAAACTTTCTTCAAGATGTAGCAGATTTTGGGCTACAAAATAAGACAAATACGTTAATCCTCAAAGGTTTGTCATCCCCCGATTCTGTTCCTTCATATGGTAGATTCATTCAACTCCTCCAGAAACTTATACATGTATCATTATTTATTTTTCAACTTTATTTGTATGTGTGATTAGGACTAAGAAACGGTTAAGAGGGCTCGATGAATAATTGTGACTGAATTTTATGGGTTACATTGCAATCAACATTTTATTCTGCCAGTCCATAAATGCATGATTTTTTCTTTCTGACAACGGATTTCCTCGCTGGACCACCGTTCAATGTTTATCCGTGGACAGAGCGCAAAACGACTACTTGATTCAAAACAACTGTAGCTCGGTCTATACCTAACTCGATGCGCAATGATTTGCGCAAATTAAAAGACAATGAATCGCTTTCAGATGAGCCACATATGTTGACCTATTTAATCTTAAAAATTCAACATGGCGGACCCAAACTGGGTCAAGTTTTTTTTACTTCACCCTGTATATGGTACCATTTCAGTTCTGGTAACCAGAATGCTATAAAGTCCTCTCCAAAATCATTCATCAAAGAGCTCTGAATAGTGTCCACATTCTTGATATTTACTCATATATTCTTGGTAAATGCCTTGGCTGGTATTTTGAAAGGGGGCATATCTTTAGACCTGGTTTAAAACCAGGGTTAGTCCTCAATGAGTGGCAAGCCTTTCCTTAGCCGGTCGCCGGGCGATTTTTTACCCCCAGTGTCCCAAGTTTTGTTTGGGCTCGTAAGACAGAAAAATCGGGACCGCGGGCGCCGAATTTTGAAACCAAATTGCGCCTGGTCCTTTGGTGTACTCATTCCTGAATTCAAAGTTTTGAATACTTCTGTTTGAAAAGGCGTCCGAATTGGGTTATGAAATACAAGTACTACACAACATATTTGTTATTTCAGCTTCACATTACGCCGTGAAATGCGACACTAAAACTTTTGGCCCGATAGCACATGGATCCCTTTATAAGTTCTAAGTAAATTTACAAAATAACATGTTTTTTTAAAAATGTTTTAAAATTACTTTCAATTTCCATAGAATAAATCATAAATTTTGATACTTTCCCCTTGTTTTCTTGCGAATTAATATTTGTTAAAATACTCCCCGGTCCTAACAAAACGGGTGTCCCGGTTTCCCTTAAAAATAGGGACCAGGAGCCCGCTTTTTCTAGATTTTTGGCTACACTGGTACAATTCACCTTATGGAAAGGCTTGACGAGTGGACATTTTTTTTTCCCTTTCAAACTGTGAACCTTAAATTGTAATGGGTGAAGGGAAAAATTTTCTTACCTGTAGCAACATTTTTTGGAGTATGTTGAAAGGAAAAAAGTCCACCAATGTAAGACAACCCTGTTTAAAAACCCGGTCTAAGTTAGTCTCACCCCTTTCAGATAAGCCTTAGAAGGTCTTATTTTGCAGCTCAGAATATTGTTAGTCAACATTTGTCACTATACGCAGTCCACCACTAACAGCCTTTTATCCTGTGTAATTACACAGCATGGTGGTTTGTATCGGATACCGTCGGCAGTGTTTTGTCGTAGCTGCATAATTTTTTCTTTTATAATCATCCAGACTGTTGACAGTATGGTTAAGTACCAATATTGCAGTATAAGTAGCCTGTATTTGACCCATGGCAAATTGATTTCATTTCGGATCTCGACATGTGTGTGAAGCATTTACATACCCTGTAATAACATATATTTTCAATGCTCTCGTTTTAAAATTGCTCATTTTATCTTGTATTAAACCAGAAGAAGTTTCATCGTTGTGCCGCCAGCTAAAACTGGAAGAACCAACTTAGATTTCCCGTTGTCATGGATACCTATTTCTTGTTGTCCCAGGCCGAACATATTCGGAACGGGTAACTATAAATTAGCATTGTCAGTCCGTTCGTATCGTCCACCCTGTGATAAAAATGTTAACCATGTTGTAATATGATTTATCTGGAGTTCCGTAAGGCTACAATGATCTCACTGGTGGAAAGACAAAGCGGGTTGATGAGTTCTCGCCTGATTAGATTTTTGGGCGTAAAATACTAAGTAAGTATCTGATTAGCAATAATTTATGAAAATTATCCTGCAAGGCCTTGACACAGTTTTCTGGAGTTCCTAAGGCCGTGATAAGGATGTACCGTTGGTGGAAGAAAGCGGCTAAGAGTCTGACCTGATAGATTTTTTGGTCGTATTTTGGCAAATTTAGTCTGTAAGGTGGCTAATTTAATCTACAAAATCAGCGTAATTGCTATATTTTTTGACATATAAACATTGGATACTCAAAATTCCTGCGCGGCATGAAAGCCTATCATGGGCCAACCTTTTTTTGCAATTTGAAAGTATGTGCTATCTGCGGCTTAGGTTGTAAATGAGCTAATTAAATATGCAATAATTTCTTGTTCTCTGCTGTTTTGGTGAGGGGTATTGTGTTGTGCAGTGTGTTAGGAGGGGTGGGGTGTCATGGTGTTAGGGAGGGGGTGTTGCATGGTGCTGGGTATTGGTGGAAAGTGTTGGGGAGTGGGTGGGAGTATTGGGCGGGGTGAGGGTGTTGGGGAGGTGGGTATGGTGTTGGGTGGTGTTTGTGGTGGGGAGTTCGTGTTGCGGGGTATTGGGGAAGGGGAGGGCGTGTTATGGGGATGGGGTGGGGTGTTGTGTTGCGGGGGTTGGGTTTTTACATGGTGTTAAGAGGGGGTGGGGTTGGGTGTTGCAGAGTGTTGGAAGGGGTTGGGTTTTTGGGGGGAGTTGTGAGGTGTTAGAGAGGGGTTGTTGTGGGAATGTTGCGGTAGTGTTTGGGAAGGGTGTGGGGTTTTGGGCAGGTGTTGGGTGGGGTGTGCGGGTGTTGGGGAGGGGTGGGGTTTTGTAAGTTGCATTATCACATGTTAGTGATCGCGACATGCGGCGGGGACATTTTTTACGCACATCGCGGAAATACGAGTTTGCCTTGTTTTTAAAAACCAAAAAACTTAGCTCTCTGACCAGACTGACTACTTTTCCTTAACTTGATATTTGGGCATTGGTAGACCAATATGACATGATATTGTCATCATCAGATGTGCATAGTAATTACCCCTCATTTGCATATTTGTTTCTGATGCTAATAACAAAGAGGCAACCTACGCTTTATATTTCTCTAGATGCGCGTGCAAAGCTGAGAACCTTAACTCAAGATTCCTAGTTTTTCTTTTAGCAACTAACTTGAGCGTTCCTTTGTTATTGAACGTCGCCAACACTCACACCATAACAGCGTTGAAAATGTCATCAGTAGACAGTCCTCAATACACGCCCCACAGATCTGGATTTCGGAAGTAAACCTCACATGATGCGGATCTGGTGCCTTGTGAGAGCCCCATGGAGGATGAGAACAATAAAGCTCAGCAATAATAATGACAACAAAGCCAATGAATTGCACTAAACTCACAATTATGGGATATACAACTTGTATATCCCATAATTTTAAAGGTCCATGGTCCGATCGCTAATAGCCTCGTCCCCAGGGACCCCAGATTTTACCGGAAGTTGTCAAAATTTTGGTATCAGAAGAAAGCTACTATTTTTCTCATTTACCCTGTGAAATCTCAGGGGTAAAGGATGATTGGTTTGGATGTAATGAGCGAAAATACTGTGTTCCTAATAAACGCCCCTGCTCTATTAAACGTCCCCTATGATTTTTGGATAAAACAATTCTAGAAAATGAGTTAATCCGTATCATAATCGCTGTTGTCATCAATGATTTCTGCTTCTGATCTGTCACTAATGGTAACTGGCACACGTAGATAAACAAAGAGGACTGGCACACGTAGATACACAAAGAGAGGATCACCAAACTGTGCAAGGTGATTTTTGTGGGGATTTTTGACTTAATAATAATAATGTGTATTTTTAACACGCGACATATCCACGTAAACGTGCTCAAGGCGCTGTGCGGCAGCCATGAAAGGCGCTCAGCACATCAGAGAAACCATAATACCAGAACAGATTTATGCCAAGAAGCTCGATTTTAGAAGTCTATATATTTTAAATGACTTTCCATTTATGACTGTAATAAATGCCCCTCCCTTTTGAAAATGCACCGCCCCCGGGGCGTTTATTAGGAACAATACAGTATGTTCCATTTTGGTTGACCAATATTAATTTTACTCAGTACTCTATGGGGATTCCAAAATCACGTTTTTAGCTCTCACTTAAAACGGGTTAAAAATATCGGCGCAAACTTTACAGGTGGGGTTTTGGGGTGAAGGCCATTCTATCAAGATTAAAAATATAGACTTAAATCGGGCCATCCCCCTTTAAATTTATGTAATAAGGCTACAAACATACTTTAAATTGATTTCCTTCTATCATTATTCCTTGATAAATTTTTGAAAATATTGTTAGAAGTAATGCATATTTTCTACTATTTTCTGCCAACATCCCAAATTGGGAAAAAATACATCGCGGTCCCCGGACCGGGAGTGTCGTCTGCCGTCGCAGTTTGTGAATGGGGCCAAAGGTCACATGAGGTCACCAAGCTTACATGAGGTCACCAACATGTCACCCCACCCCGCCCCCTCCTTTCCACCAAGTTACATCATCGTAGCCCTTATGGAACTCATACGGCATGCAATATATTAAGGGTTAACATTTTGACCACAGACACACACACACACACACAGACATACGACCAGAGTAATCCCTATGTGCCTTCTGCAATTCTTGCAGACGACACAAAAATGAAATCACATTATGCATCTGATGAGAAAGGCAAGATAATGTAATTTTATATCCCTTTAAATATCCATGTCCTTTCAAGAAACGTGCTGTAGATGTTTGGAGAAATTGAGCAAGATTTTGTTTCTCTTTACGTTCACAAATACCATTACCAAGATTAAAATCAATGTACTACTTCGATTACAAAAAAATAAGAAAAATGACTGAGATATGTGAAGACATGGCTCCCCATCCCATTTCAACCAGAGTAGTAAATGTATCCTTAAATTCTGGGCTTAACTTGACATTTTTTATTAGTATAATTATATAAAATTAATAAAAAAAGTAAGGAAAGCATGAACCATACTAAAATGTCTAGCTACACACAACCGTACAGAAGTAAAATGATAAGTTCTGGCTTGTTAATTTGACATTTATATCAATGTATTGTGAAGTATAGGTAAATAAAATTGGTGAACAGAGGAAGGCAAGCGAATGCAATTTCTACTGTCTAGATATTATTCCTTACAACATTTATGACCCACTTTCAAGAGTAGTACTGCTTTATTTTTGAGAAATAGAGCAAGATTCTGTTCATCTATCCTCTAAACAATCTCAAATATCCTTACTAAGATTACAATCAATCTTTATACACTGTGTGCTGTGCATAAAATACACACTGATAGGCCACTTGAATCTGAGGCTGAAATGTGTAATGGTTCTTCAGATCCAATCCGTCAGGGTTTTGAAAGGCTAGCCAGTCTAATTGAATAGCACAGCCAAGTTCACTGACATGGGCAGTTATGTTTTCATTAAATTTGCCAAACATAATATTGTAGGTAGCGTGTTTTTTTATTGACAAGCGCGACCCCAATGCCACAGTTTGACACACTGCCTCGCAGTATATCCATGCAACGAGTTATTATTGATCATGTAGAAGTTCTTTTAAAATAGACATAATAAAAAACGTGGCATTTATTTAAAGGCACTTGATTTTTAATATTTGTGAAAATGTGTAGGTGATCTAACATACTCTACAAGTGATAAAATAAAAGGTGCCCTATAGGAAATATGCCATTGTGTGACATTTGCTTGAAATGCGTGGATCCTGGGTTTCCATCGCCCTTCATTGAGGGCAATTTCTTGGTTTTTGAAGTAACTGCATCGACTGTAATCCTACAGTATTGTTAGGTTCTTCATTGAAAAGTTAGGCACTCCACACAGGTGTCCATTAGCCGTGGTCACATTGCAGTGTACAAGATACCATCAGCTGGTGTGGGAGAATTCGAAAATCAACAAGGCAAATTTAACTAAATGCAACAGTGAAGTGTTCAATATATTCAGGCCTAGGAGATATGCAATATAGTGCATGTATTCGCCACAGGTTTGTTCATGTGTGAAATTTGCATTGCAAAAGATGGGCAAAGCATTCATGGGTTCATTGAATACATTTTCTCATCGATTTCTAATTTTTTTACTATGAAATAAGATCCCTGAACAGTGCTTTTAGAATGGTTGGTTGCTGACAAAATACATAAGAAGAAAAAAATGGAAAATGCATATCATTTGTAATTGAGTGCAACTAAATTTAGATCTGGGAAAATAGGGAACTTGTTTGTTGTGTTTCTCCTAGAATTGTTCTTTTCTGAGGGAAAAAAAAACTATTGTGATAGCAGCAGTGAAATGGCAACATGCATGCCTTTGATTTGAAATCGAGTTTACTTGCATCCAAACTTATCCATAAAGTTGCTGTTGAATTCTAATGATACGATGTAGTGGATTGAATGTTTCAGTATGTGTATATGGGTGTATCAAAAATGTGCATATGTCATCTTAACTGATTTCCACAAACTGAAGTATCATGTTTAAATGCAATTTAAATTTTACACACTGCTTTTTGTTTTAAAAAATACATTGTCAGTAATTAATTGTTGTGAACTCCATTCATATTTGCCATTGAATTGTACAAAAGAGTTATTTTGTATAAATTCTGTATTTAAATTAAAGCCACTATCAGTGATTCACTCAAAAAAGTCAAAATATTTGAAATTTGCAGGAATAGCTTAAAAGTGAGGAATAAGTTTGTAGAATTCCCATAAGTTATTTTTGCAACTTAAAAATTGACAGAAAAGGAAGACATCAACAGTGTTCAATGATATGAATCTCCATTCTGTTATGTGTTGTAGTAGTGTCCATACAGACAGTAATGACTAAAATATCTGATTCTGTCCTTAATAGGTTGCTTTCAGACTTAACCACTTGTAGAGGTATGTTAGGATAGCTTATGCAAAAATCTGATTTTTTTT
This sequence comes from Ophioderma brevispina, assembly GCA_023653785.1. Lineage (NCBI taxonomy): Eukaryota > Metazoa > Echinodermata > Ophiuroidea > Amphilepidida > Ophiodermatidae > Ophioderma > Ophioderma brevispina. The sequence goes on from JAMKCH010036026.1 coordinate 85,608, forward strand.
TACCTTAGTCGTGCAACGACTAAGGTCCTGTATTCCAGTCATTTCTGATTCTTCTTTTTCTTTCCAATGCTCCTTAAAATCACTACTAATACCAAACGGTAAATCCCATATCAACCAAAGTTGGTCAAAAGAACCGCTGACCCAAGCTTCATATGGGTTGTACTCAGATTGGGGTCAAAGGTCACGCTACCGGAAGTAGCCGCCATTTTGTAAAAATCTTTAAAAGCCTACTTGTCCTACAGACAACAAGCTATAGATTCCAAATTTGTTCACAAGAATCCTTAGACCATCCTTCTTATAGGATGTACACAGATAAACGATCGGAGTTCATTAACATTCAAAATGGCGGCCATATCTAATTAATATGCAAAAATGCTATATCTAAAAAACGATAAGACTTGGATAGGTGATGTCTGTGCAAAAGTTGCGGATAGAGTTGAGACGAATCATATGACAGAATATTGGCTCCAAGGGTCATCTGTAAGATATGCAAATGAGCTAATTAATATGCAAAAACACTATAATAATATGCAAAAACACTATAATAATATGCAAAAACACTATAACTCATCAACCAAATTAGGTATAAATGTCATATTTGGTCACAAGAACCACTGGATAAAGCTCTATTATCCGTGCTCACAACATGGGGTCAAAAGGTCAAATGGGGTCACCTGTGGGTCAAATCTGAAAGAAGCTTAATTGACTAATTATGCCATCGTGATGGCATCGATGAATTATGAAAAAGAGTCCACAGTGACCCCGCTCTGTGACCCATCGTTTAGGGGTCAAAGGTCAAAATATGCCAAATATCAAAATTGCCCATATTGCAAAAATACCATATACCAACTTGTAGGGATTAATGAAAGATGAAATAAGTCTACAGTGACGCTGTTGTGTGACCAATGATTAAGGGTCAAAGGTCAAATTACCAAATGCGCAAAAATTCCACGACTAAGGTCCGTGCTCTTTGAGCACAAAAATGTCTCTATTTTTTTTTTTTTAATTTTTTTTATTTTCTGATTTAGCAAGTGACTGATAGTGCCTTTTATTCCTCTATTCACTAGCACAATCTGATGCCAAGTTTCCCATCTGTAGAACAAATTGGTTGACAATATTTTGGGTTTTGAACCATAATGAAAATGATCACAACACAGTTCTTTACAATATCATGCATAACAAACAGGTGTCTAGTTCAAGGCATTGCCCAGCTTCTGTCTTTGCAGTAACATCTACTGTGAAAGAGAACTTGGAGCACTTGGAATATTAGTATTGTGGCTGCAACTGTAAGTGTTGTTTTTACCAAAACCTGCGTAAGCTAAGCTAAATAGAGTGAAATTTTCATAAATATGAAAGAAAACAGTTTTTGGTATGTCTAATAATGTTTATGACTAAATTAAGGTGGGAGATCTTTGATCTTAATCAGCTCAGCCATGCAGACAAAAGTCGGGAGGGCGGCAAATTTCAGACGTCGCCATTGGTTTAACACGTAAAAGCGAAATCTTGACAAAAAATTCTGAATTTTTTATATGTTGTCAAGGAATATTTTCTTATTCCTCAACTCCACTAGAAGGGTTATTTCTGATTTTTTTTTGTTTGAACAACGAACGAGGACGAGGTCGTATGTGGGTCATGGGAACACCCATGACCGACCCACATCAAAGCACCCAAATTGGTTTGTGGTTTGCACTCAGTAATTTCTTATGACATATTTGGTGAGTTGCTATGTAATGAATGAGGCTTGGCCGCCACCGCCTGACAAAAGTCAAGCTCTCTTTGTCAATTTACAGGCTTCTTTCAACTTTATGGTGAAATTGGTGATCCTTTTGGGGCCGAAAATTTTGTTTTGAGAATATTATACATACAAGTGCTACATGGTTAGAGGGAAATTTCCCTGAGGTACTGGCTATGGGCCTATCACCCCGAAACCCAAATGTTTTATTACACCTCACATGACTCTGGGGATGAGGCTGTTGGGAATAAACTATTTCCCTAGAGGGAAATAGTTCTTTTAAGAGGAATAGCATGATATTGTTCATGAATATTCATGAGGTGTAATAATTATTTAGTTACATTTTTTGAGAAATGACATACAATTGCATAAATATTTTAGGAAATACATTAAACCAAAGGTGAACTTTTTGTAACACCCTGTAATGTATTTTAACATTTCTTTCTCATCCATTGGGAGCCTAAGACATGAATATTTTGCAATGGTAACCTCTTTGCACCTTAATTAATGTAAACTACCCCATGTTAAAAGGGGGGCTCGCCTCTCTCCACCTCTGGCCCTGAAAGCTGAAGATGTGGGGCGGCATAAGCAAATGGGGCAAACAGGTGGTCCCTGTAGTGTTGTTAGAAGCTAGAGGAATATATTTGATTCGCGTATGCAAGGGGGATCTGCGGTCTCTGCTGACGCAATGCTTAATTAAAGGTCACTGAAATTACATAGCTACAAAATAACGACATGAGAAACCATGTGTAAACCTGGGACATGTTAGCTGGGAATAGGGAGCCAGATATAATGTTGCAGTTTTTGTGTGTAGTAAGTGGGGTGTATTGATTCTGTACACATTTTAATGATTTTAATATTATCTACTCCAGTTTGGTGTGCTTTCTAGAGAGTATGTTTTTATATGCCCAACTGAAGAGCAAGTGTGAGATTTTGACCACCACTCATGCTCCTGGAGCATCTAGGTTGTGGCAACCGTTCCAGAGCGGAGCTATTCATTATTTTGAGTGCTGACCACAATAGCAGTAGTGATTTATTCCGTAAATGTTATCAAGGATTAGGATTGCAAATCTGGCGCACCAATCCTCGCTGGTCTTGTGGTTAGGTAGCTGACCTCATGATACAGTGATCTCAGGTTCGAGGTCCAAGGTCACATATCAAGGTCAAAGGTCATGTTAGGCCTTTCATTCACTGACCGCGACGGCAGGCGACACAAGCGGTCCGAGGACCAATGTATTTTTGTCATTTTGGTTCACTATTATGTGACAAAATGAGCTGGATGCTTTTGATATTTCATGTATTTAAACTTTAACCCAGTGTATCAAAGTAATTAAAAAGATGACAGTTGTATCATAGTGCCCCATAGTCCAGCTGTGGTGTAATTTCTGTCTGTTTGTAGACAAAAAGATACAAAATTAAAAATTTCTTCCAGAGTATAGTTTGAATTTGCATGTAAGATTAGGGACAAACTATAAACGGTCTAGATAATAATAAATCTTAACTTTTTAAGCCTTTGTAACAGTAGAAAAAAATTGTTAAATTAAAAGAATCTATTGGTTCTTGACTCCCACTGGAGGCACTGGCCCGATATTTCACATTTTTTTAAAAGGACCCAGGGGCAACTCTGATAATATCATAATAGTATCACCCTTCACAACTTGAATGTAAAGTAAAGGATTTGCTCTTTACAATTACACCAACTCCTATCATCTCTTAGCCCATTTACCTAATTCATTGCAAGATCTTTGTTATGTCTAGACATTCAGAAAATCCAAGGGTGGTCCAAATTTGATGCTTCCCTATTGCCAGATAATTACCAAATCCTTGTCATACTCATGCTCAATTATTTTTTTTTCATTTAACTAATAAATTAATATTTTGGCCAGAACCCAGGAGGGGTATTTTCTATTTTGCTACTTTGTGCACGCGGTATGTTATCTTTAGGAAGCAAAACTTGCGAACACACTATACGAATTAATATTGAAATTGCATCTATATGCTTTTCAGGCTTCAAAATCCCAAAACTACAGGTCCTTTCTTTCCTATTTTAACCGCAGAGTTAAAATTTACAAATGCTGGCATAAAAAAATCTTGAGTGTTTCAGCTGATTTCAGTTTTTATACATAATGGGATTTCAGCCAATGGCAATACAATTTTTTTAATGATATTGGTTTCAGTGTATAAATGAAAAGAAAGAATTGATGCAAAACACACACATGCGCACACGTGCACACACACTCGCACACATGCACACACACTCACCCACACACACGCATACATGCACGCACGCACACACAAACATTTGAATACAAAAAGAATGGCAGTATTTTTCAAATACTAGTAAATCCAGGACTGGTCCAAGTTTATGTACATCTGACCTATAGTATTTTGCCCAAGGAGTAACTTTTCCCATGTCCTCCACCAGGCTTATTTTAGCTATAGGAATTGTCAATATTCCAGATAGCCACTGCTTAGATAATTTCAGCATTTTAATCTGTGACCACTCACACCACTGCAGCAGACCAGAAAACATTCGTCTGAAATTTGAAGAAATTTTAACTAATTATGTCTTGTGGCATACTCAATAAGCTATGAACCCTTATGGAATTTAGAGGTGTTAACATTCATTCTAGTTGTCATCTTTCATTACGGGAACAGTATTTTTAGGAATGCCCATGGCTAATCTTGAAACTTCCACCATGAGGATGCAGTACTAATTATGCCTGAGTGATGGTAGCTATGAGAATTATGACGCACAGACGTTCTTCTTGATCTCAAGCAACTTAAAGGGGCATTTTGTGATCCACAACCTCATTCCTAAACTGGCCTAAAAAGTTGAGAGATATCATTGGGCAAGTGCAGGAAGGTGACATGCACAATGGCTGCCATGTGATACATCTGTGTGCTTGCCATGTATTAGGTTGACCTTTAATTTATCTTAATTTGGCATAATAGTTGTTGATGGGGCTATTATGCCAAATGGCAGCTTTGCACTTACAAATCATGTGAATGCAAGAAGGATTGTATCATTTGAACTGTTAGCCTTTAGTGCATGTGTGCCTGATGTTCAGCATATATTCAGTGGAAATTTGATCATATGTGTAAGGAATTTGCAATTTTTTTTATTTTTTGCACAGTGTCCTATGTAGCACCTTGATGCAAGCTCATAACACCAAAATCACAAGAATGGAATCAACTTAAATTTTTGGAATAAGCTTTAACCATATAAATAATAAAGAAAGTGCTAGAGTCACAAATGCACCTTTACATATAGCTTCAGCTCAAATCTAGATCAGTGCTACAAGGCCAACTCATTCAGGTCAATCCACCTTCCCATCTGCAACCACAAACATCCTCCATGTTGTTCCTCATTCACTTAAACTCTTGTAATCATGTTCTCTCTCTCTCGAGTAATTTTACTCTCTCTCGAGTAATTTTACTCTCTCTATGCATGTATGCAGGTGTGTGTGTGTGCTTTTTGTTTGCTATTTTTGTTTTTTTGTTTTTTTTGGTGTGGACTATGTACTTGCCAATTCTGGCCCTTTGGTCATTTTTTTCCATGTTTCTTGATATTGTGTGATATATTTTATCAATTTGTATATTTTGGTCATGGAGGGTAAATGAATCACTATTTGTTTGTGTTGTTAGCTACTCCTATGATCACAGGGCATTTGACAGATTGACAGTATCGGTTTACGCTGTAATGAGCTTTACATTTCATTTCCGCTAACATGATTTACTTGATGGAAAATAGATAACATTGAATAGAGATCAGAGGCTAGGAAAAGGTAGGAGTATGAATGATCCCATACATAGGCATAGTGTTAAAGGTGCTTAAACAGGCACTGTATCATTTGTAAAATAATGCACCCAAATCAGCAAATTTGTGGGTAAACAGAATGATTTATAATAAAACTATACTTTATTCTGGAGTGGTTTTATTCCGTTGAGCGTGGATCATGATGTTAGAAACATGAGAAAACGCTTGCCAGAGTTAATTCCCTCGATGCATCCACCCTCTTTGAACGGTCTGTGACATCTGTGGCTTTAGCACAAATTTAGTACGAGTCTGAGATATTCATGTAATAAACACATTTTTGTTGATTAAAGTTAGACTTAAAATTACTGGATGTCTTCTGAGCCTTGTACTTATGCTTCTATATGTTTTATGGTGTGATATTTTGTGCATAAGATATAAGTGTATTCTTCCCAGGCCCTAGGCTATCATTTGAGAGCAATATGCAAATTTAATATTTTGTTGAAAATGTGCCTGTGCCACTTTATTGATCCAAGGCATGGTAGTCTCTATGTATCTTTGGAGTGAGCAAGCCTCCTGGATGCTACGTGGGAGGCTGCTCCACAGTGAAGGGGCCATTGCACATTTGTCCCCAAAGAAATTTTCCCAACATGAACTTTAGTAAAGTTGTATCTTTGGCTGAGCGTATTGCTGGAATGGTTAAAGGCCGGACTCTGTAAGATAAAAAAATCATGTAGGTACTGAGGAGCATTTCCCTGTATTAAACACTTGTAAACATACATGTAAATCTTCAACTTAATTTATCACAGGTAGGGAGCCATTGGAGGTCGTGCATTAACAGAGATGGGAGTTCACATTTACCAGCAGAAGGATCAATTTGGAAGCGTTGTACTGGAGGGATTGCAAGTGGTCTAGATCTCTGGCTTTAGGTTTATACAACAAGACAGTGCCATAATCCGACTGTGTTCTAGTCCATGATCATGACCATCCTAGCTACTATAGATATATTCGCTGAGCACTTTTTTTTACCATCCTAAAGTTTATATTTTAGGCATGTATAGTGAGTATAAATTATTAAAGAATCATTTCTACCTGAAAACAGTTGGTGAGGATTTTATCAGGAGCAGGTGCCATTTTTAACAAAACTATACTTGCTTTCACGGAAGCTGCCGCATTTCAAGTCGTTGTTTTGATGTGTTTAGAATAACAAAATGTAGGTCGTTACTGGAGGTGATGGTAAGAAGTGTTACTTATTTTGTCTTAGTATTGCGTATACCAGAATGATAAACCACTTCTTATTAAAGGATCAAATTTGGGTAGTTAAAGGTGGATGGCCCTATTTAATGCGACACTGGTCAGGTCAGGTCAGGTTTTTCTTTGAGGGCCTGCTACGGTATTCCTGTTCCGGGATGGGGGTTGTCGGCGGCAAGATGCTATTACCCCATTGTGTTTCTGAGGAAATCCGATGAGGAGGGTAGCTGATTACCCTGGTAGAACTAAAAATCTACCTACAACATCTACCTACAAGGGCATCAGCTCTGGAGAGCTAATGGCAGCCATCCAGCACATTGACGTTAGGAAGGGCATCCGGTCCATTCTCATTTGCTCCAATGAATCCTCACACAGCAGTATTGCTGTGAATATGAAGTAAAGGGACAAAACCAGATTTAAAACTTTGGTTTAACTACTACTACTACTGCAGGCACATTTTCAAACTATGAAATTCCTTCAATTTGCTCTCAAATGATAGTCTAGGACCTTGGAAGAATACATATGTGTTTTACACACAAATAACATACCACAAAACAGAGAGGAACCTAAATAAAGGCTAAAGATATCCAGTAAATTAATGTTTTAGGCTAACTTTTGGGTTTGCTATAGCTTTAATCAACAAATGTGTCTATTACATGAATATCACAGACTTCTACTCATTGATATTAAAGCCACAAAGGTTTCAGACCTGTCAAATGGATGCCATGGAAAACCACTCTGGCATGTGTTTAATGCCATATCCGTCATCTGCTGAATAAAAGCATTCCATAGTGGTTTTATTAAAATATATAAAAAATCCGTTTGTTTATCTATAAGGGTGCTGATTTGGGCTTAAATATTTCAGTTGAGGACAACCAAGCTTAACAACCATGCAAAAATATCAATTTTGACAAATCTTGAGGGCACACTATTTTCCAAATGTGCCAGTGTCTTTTTAATCATATAAAATTTTCACCTTGGTTGAACGATCATATCCCCAGTACCCCCATCTGTTATGTTTTATGCTGATATTTCAATGCATTTTGATATGAGAGCTAAAAAACATGATTTTATTTAGGCTCATAGGGGGGGGGAAAATCCCGTTGTAGTAAAATTAATATGGGTCGACTAAAATGGGGCACCTTTTCACTCATAACATCCAAATCAAACATCTTTTGGCCCTAAGATTGCACAGGGTAAATGATGAAAATAGTAGTTGTCCTCATCAGATATCAATTTTAGATCACTTCTAGTAAAATCTGGGATCCTAGGAACATTAAGCTATTAGCAATCGGACCGTTGACCTTTAACCTCTTTTGCAAATTGACATAATGAAAACTTAAGACAGTTATCACAATACTTTTGTCCTATTTCTTGCTTGTGATAAGTATTAAAAGGGTTAAGCAGCGATAATGTGAGAAAATACTTTTTAGCTTATAATTTTCAGAGATAAGTGTGTACATTTCCATATAACTACTTTAATTTAGGCAAAAAACACTAAATAGTAAAAGAAAAAAGAATTTGAGGAAATTGTCATACGTCTCCTGTAATTAGGCATACATCGATGGTGTCTCAAAATATACACTAAACAGCTGATTGTGATTTAACCAGTACAGAATAAACGGATCATTAATGTTTTTGTTGGAGGTCAAACTGTACAAGTCATGGTGCACAAAAGTCTGGGATAATTACTGGAAAAGCATTTTGATCTCAAGTCGGAGTTTTTATAAAACGCCACGTATAGAAATTACAGAATCGGATAAAAACTACTGCCTTGTGTTTAATACACAAATTTCAAGCCAACCACTTGCAGGTTGTGTTAGCACACCCATGCCAGTAACAAAAATACCAAAATATAAATTTTGATGATTTTTTGATGTTTCGGATCAGCAAATCGTTGCTCCTCCCTTTAACAGCATCCATAACTTGTGGTCAAGCCTGCACTGACAACAAGAAGTGTGAAATTAGTAAGTCTTAAAGCAAACGGCTCTCCCATTGTAGGTGGCACATGCATTCTAAATAAGGATTGCAGACACCTTTTTGCACATTTACAGTGGGCATGTATATCCCATCGAGTAATTATCCGCTTTCTCTTTTGAGGATATTCAGCATTGGTTGAAATGCGTCTTGCAATTTCCTGTGTGAAAGGAATATAAAATGGTGTTGAGAGTCGACGTGATCTGGAAGTCTACCGTGTCGTCCGGTTGGTAGGGTGTGTGGATGTAATGGGATGGTATCTTCCTAACCTTATGCAACAAAATATTTGTTTGGAATGGATACAAAGTACATCTTTGTATGTGTATGTCATTTAGGGATTAAATCATGTTATGCAGTGATTTGTCAGAAATTACAAGTGTGCAGTGTATGTTTTTTAATTTTGTGAGGACTGCCCCAGGAAAGTGATAAAATATGTGGACATTTTTGAGTGAAAAGTTATTAAAGGTGTTTTTTTTGTGATCCCAGCGCCATCATTTTTGTGTATGGTTCACTAGATATCTTACAGTTAAATTACAGTTGAATCTGATGGTGCGTTTTGAGGTTATGAGCGAATGTTCGTATAACGCTGCCCCATAGGCCACTGTGTTGTAATTTCTGTCCGTTTACGGACAAAAATACAAAATTGTGAATTTCTTCTAGAGTAGATCGAAAATGAACATAGGATTTGGCACACATACTATACTTAGGCCAATGATTCAGATGATATAAAAACCTCAACTTGTTTGGGGGTAAGTCGGTAGGGGGGGACACGAGACAGTGGATCACAAAATGCACCTTTAATTTGAGATGAACCAGTTTCTATCATGGTTACAACCCTTTTAGTATTGACAAGATGGATACAATAATGTGTTGTAATCTTCTTCCATGCAGCAAAGCAGTACTTAAAGAGAGGCAAAGAGGGCGCTTCTTCTTTTTCGTACTTCTTTTCTTGCAAATACTGTTTGCAGGTGGTTGATCTCCCCTACATATGCTCTTGCAAACATTTGCCAAAAAGCTAGCTGTACATGCAGTATAAGTGTTGCTTCTGTGGGCTTCTTCAAATCTCATGATGAAAGTTTGTGATATTTTTAGTGTATCAAAAAGAACAAAGGGTAGAAAATTAATGGGGTAGACTTGGTTGGATCTATTGTTTATGGGTAGCCTCAGAGATTTAATCATTAATTTATTAATTAAAATACAGATCGTGGTGCTTGCATGTGGATAAGGGTTTTATTAAGATAAAGAGAGGTGAATAGATGTGAAAAGGATAGCAGCGCTGACCCAGGATGTTGTAGATTTCTGATAGAAATGCATAAGTAGTATTTCAACCAGAACATGGTGTGGCATTGAAAATCGAGGGAAGAATCAGTTAAAATATAGATGACTTCAGGTGCCGCATATATCAGGCTTTAAGTTTTGTTAATCCATTTATCTTTATTTCTTCAAATTAGTCTAGATGGAACACATAGGTACTATATTTAACATTGTTTATTAGGGAAAAGCTGTCTTATGTTTCTACCCCCCTCTTGCCTAAATATTTCTTTATCACTCTCTCTCTATCTCTCTCTCCTCTCTCTCCTCTAATGGCTCAATATCTCCCTTGTTTACACTCTTTTTCACCCGTGCCATCTTTTATTCCCTTCTTTTGCCTTCCTCCATTCCTCTCGCTGTTTTCTCATTTTCTATTCTCTCCCTTCTGGACACTCTTTCTTTCTCTCTCCCCCCGTTCTCCATTTTGAACTCTGGATTTTTTTTTTTTTGCTTTCTGTTTATTTGCCTTTTATTTGCTTTCCTTCAGTGTGTTAGCTCATGGAAACAAATGGCTTCTAATCACTTTCAAACAGTGTTTTCACATTTACATTAATGTCTGTATCTTGACTTTGGAGCTGACATGGGGTTTCCTTGTCAAATTTTGGTCGAGGTTTGTTTACCTTGTACATAGATGACATCAAATAGGCAGGCCCTCAAATGACAGTGCAAACTGATATATGGAATAATTCAAGTGAAAGACAATGCAAGGATGCAGTGCGTATATTTCTGCATGGCGTGCAACGATATGGTGTACGTGCTCTAGTATATTTGGGTTTACTTCTATTCCATAGAATATACACTGTATCCAGCTATTTTATTTTCTTTCAATTGCACGTCCATATCGAAAATTATCTCTTTTTGCTCAGTTTCGAAGAAGCCCCATATTAAAAGAGACCTCAAAACGGGTGTTTTTGGGCTTTTGAAGAATTTTTGCTGATAAATCACTTGATTATTTTTTCCCTGTTCACCTTCTAATTCGATTTTGCATAATGTACATGACCCATTTTTGTCCTTTCTTCTCCAAATTTGGTTCAATTCCTTTATGAAATTGTCGTTGTTATGAAGTTAGAACACTAGTCCCCCTGAAAAATCGCTCCCAATTTACACGGGCTGTATACGATTTTGTTGTTTAGTCTGATGACTTGGAATGAATTAGGAGGCTCTTTTGATTAAAAAGCGTTTGCAGACGCATTCGCCGTTCAAACGGCATTCCATGAGGATAGTTTGCTACCCAAACCCCAAAAACTCTCTGACTGGTTGGTGAGATTTGGCGGCGTTAATGAAGAAAAAAGCAACCATCCTCCTTTCACATCCAATCCGCCATGAGCGTGACCTGAGCAACACAATACATTATACGCTATAAGCGTATTTGGTGAAAATAAACTTGGACAAAAAGTATACTACATATTCATCCATCTCTCAGCTGCTCACTGAGTTTGGTTTGATATACTTAGTGCCTAAATTCAAGGAAAATGTGCTATTTTTGGTCAGACAACGGCGTCCATCCCTACTTGTTTTTATATTGTGTGACCATCCCCAAAATACCCGTTTTTTAAAAATCATCTATTCGTATAGTGGGGCATTGATCAAGCCCTATGTTAATTACTTTTATGGAGAATTAAACATTGAGCTTTCCGACCCCCCTGTCACTGTTGGAGAACACTAACATATTTATAAAAAAAAGAAAATGAAAAATAGGTATATATTTGAGTGTGGTGTTACATATTGAGCTTCCGAATCTCCACTCCCCACGAATGGGATAATGCATATGGTAAAGTATTCCTCTTTTACTAAGTGTCGAAGAATGTCTGTAATGAAACATACCTCGAAAATGGGTCTTTTGGGCTTTTGAATGATCTTGCTGATAAATTACTTGATAATTTTTCCCCGGTGCCTTCTTTCGATTTTGTATATGTACACTACCATTCTGTCACAAATTTGGGTCAATTTCTTTATGAATGTCGTCGGGGGGGGGGGCCCTGAAGTTAAAAACACTCAGTCCCTTTAAAACTCGACCCCATTTACATGGCGTATACTATTTGTTGTTTTGGTGTGATGACTTGGCATAATAGGAGCTCTCTATTAAAAAGCGATGCAAGACGCATTCGCCGGGCGAACGGCATTCCATGAAGGAAAGATGTGGCTACCCTAACTCCTCTCCAAACTGCTCTGATTGGGTGAGATTTGGCGCCGGCCTGAAGAAAATAAAAACCTAGTCCCCTACCACCAATCGCCATGAACGATGACCTTAGCGTACAATACAAAGGTCCTGATAAGCGTATTTATTGAAATACTTGACCGAAATATATTACATATTCATCCCGCACCCACTCAAATTTTCATTTCGTATCACTATGTGTGCCAAATACAGGAAATGTGCTATTTTTTGTCAGACACGGCGCCCAAACCCATTTATTTTTATTTGTGGTGACCTCGGCCAAAATGCCGTAAAATCGTCTATTCATAGTCATATGTTAATTATGTTTACTGAGATTATTTAATAATACCTGGTATTACAAATGTTGACCTTTCTTGAATAACCAATGACCTTTAGGCCTATTTCCAAAATCTTGGAAAGGAAGCACCACACGCATGTGATCAAATGGACTTTTTTACTCCTGGTTACCTAAGGACTAATTTGAGCTATATTACATTAGATTTGGCGGCAGTTTAAGCATTTGAACCCCATAGTAACTTGGCCCCCTCGTAACACCCCCCGTGCAGCTGATTAAAAAACGTGTCCCCCTAGGAATGTTACTTATGGTCGCATAGAAGCTACCCAGATAGGGCACTTTTTATAGCATGAGATGTCATTTGGCTATGGAATAGTAGGGTTTGCCCCCTCCCTATCTATATTTCAAGATAAAATAAGGATTTGGTTTTGAGTAGTTAAGTTGCATTTGAGAGAGGAGAGAGCGCCATATTATGTAATGTGGGTATATATTAACGGAGCCTGCACTTTTTTGACAGCAAAGTTTTCCATATGAAGTCATGCCCGTACGCAAGCCAATTCAGCCTCAGCATTGCAACAAGTTGAACAACAACAGCTAATTTTAAATCAACAAATCACGGCGCGTGGAACCATCCAAACAGTGATCGCGCGTATGTTAGTGCTTCCACTGCAGCACACGCGTTAGCAATGGTAAAACACTGCGAAAAGGATAAAATAAACTCCTAGACATATTATAACAATTGAATAATTCCTGCCTATTTGGTGGTAATCAAAGTATAGAATTAAAAAAATCAAACAAAAAAATTATTACCATGCATGGTAGTTTTTCAGTATGAGCTATAGAGAGTCGTAATAGACCATTTGCACGATCCCCATAATGCATCTCGTATTGTGCCCATTTCCATCCGGGAACTTGTACCAGCCTCAAGTGACTAAAAACATACGGTTACGAGCCTAAAGAAAATACTAGAAAACTTACCCTATCTGTGACGTTGCACTATAGTTGTGTAATCGTCCGGCAGATGACAAGTAGGGCACAGTTACGATCGAAAATATCACTTTTTGTCGTGAATTTCAACACCAGTGCCTTGATTGTTTTTTGTTCCTTTGATATTCTTCTACATTTTTGTAAGATTAACTTCACGTGAAAAGGTACTTTGTATTGTAATTTTAGGCACTGTTCGGCGACGCGAACGAACACAAATTTTCTTGTAAACATGAACTGTGGTACAAGTTCCCGGATGGAAATGGGCACAATACGAGATGCATTTCGGGGATCGTGCAAATGGTCTATTAGCTTGGGAAAACTGAAGTCTGACATTGTGATAAGAATGCTTTTGCAGTTCTAATATGAGAACATTATGAGAAAATTCAGCTTCAGAACATTGATTAGATTTTGTTTTCAGAACATTGACAGCTGGCCTCAGCCTAGCAAACAAACTTTCAATGTTTATTAACTTATTGACATGGACTGTATGCTTGCTTACCAGTGTGTGTAAAATTGTACAAAATGTTTTTATGATGAAAATTTAACAGGATGAAATTCCTGTAGATGGAGTTAGTGGAGCATAAAGCCATCATATTGTGTTCAGAAAATGTTGTCATGGAGTATTAATGAGAGAGGCATCACATATTTTTTCAGTGAAAAACTGATCAGAACAATTAATACTACTGTCCATTCAATCAGCTTAGACCCTTGGTTTTTAATTAATATTAGAGAAGGTATTAGTGTCGGGAAAAAATCGTGAAAGAAAAGTCGGTATTCATCTAATTACCCAACAAGATTTTGAAGGTGCATGCTGAAAAGTATTTCTTCGCACCCAATTCTATTTCATTTCTGCGATTTTTGGCCATCAATCGGCAAGGAATCGGAATCAGCCAAATATTCATAATGAGAATAAACTTTTTCAGGAATGTTCCATTTATAAGATAGGTGTGTAAAACATTGCATTGCTCTTTGACAGTAGAAGACATTGATCGATATCATCAACAATGCTTGTAATGTATAAATAGCGTCTATTTTATTCCCGGGATTTTTAATGTAGTCAATCATTGCCCTGATCAACTGTTATTGTTGTGTTTATAGATGAGTTTGACATCAAAGTTGAAAAAAAAAAAAAGAAAAACAAATGAACTAGACCCTCAGGTTTACTGCGTGATCGCGGTTGAGGACATACATCAGCACAGCACTATGCCATGGGCTATTTATTACGATTGAGCACAACTTTTAAAATACAAGCCCTAAGGGCTCACAAATACCACCGAGAAGCGCTTTGTTTTCTTGTCCAGCGGTGATATCACATGCACATTTGTGTATACAAAAATATGTCGCTTCAACTTTCAAAGAACTAAAATACAACACATCTTTGTATTATGTCCTTTAAAGGAAATATGTCATGATTCTGAATATTTGGAAAATTTGGTCTGGATGGAAATGAAGTAACTTAGATAATATAAATCAAAATAAGTTGAAAATTGTCCACATTTGTTGAGTATTTTGGCCCTTGTAATTTCCCGCCAATATCTTACTCGAAAACGATTCCGACAAATCCACATCGCGGCAAATGGTGAACCGTCAAAGTGATGACCATCCATAATTTACGTCGTTTGTGACCAGTCATACGCAGTGTTGCCCTTCAACTAATAATTAACCACAACAAAATGAAACAAAATATGTCTTCTCTAACTTTTTTTCTAATTTTATTATTACTTTCATTAATCCATCAATCTTACAGTGTCAGCAATAACAATTCGAGTAAAACACAATGTTTTGGTCATCAACTTTGACGTCACGAGGAGAGCAAAATTGGGCGCTTTTGATCAATGAAGCCTTGACGAAAAATCCTCCGCGTTTTTCTTCGTGTGTCAAAAAGCAAAAATTAAATGCCCTCATTTGTTTTAATTTTCCACAAATTGTATTATTTTTTCGTGAATTCGTGATGTTATGTAAATATTTTATGAATGTAATTCAAACTGAGCTTGACAAAAATCGTGACATATTTCCTTAAGAGACGATGATACACTATGAGCAGGTCACTGTCGGACCACGTAAAGGTATTCTGGTCCGCCGATATTGTAAGCATGGTATCCTAATCGATAGTCGCTTCCTACCTAGTAGGTATAATACCGACGACCATCTCACACGTCATTTGTTAATGGTACCAGATGCCGTTGTTGAACAGATCATTTGCACATTTGAGGGGAAAAAGGGTCAAATTTCAATAGATTGGTAGGTAAAATTCCATTCATCTGTTTTGAAATTAAAAATCTTGTTGGTTAATTGTCAGGATACAAACTTTCTACCTTCTTAATATTAATTTAAAACCGAGGGTCTAAGCTAATTGAATGGACCGTAGTTAACAATTTGAGCCAAATGTCTGTTCAAACTTATACAGCTAAATTCCAAGAAATACTTCAACATAATTTTTTTATTTATCATCTGATTTATCTGAAGCAGGATTCGGTTTCCACTTAACAATTGTTTGGTAATTTTGTCCAAATGGGACAGAAATTACCACATGGTGCCCGCATGGGTTACTGAAACATAAACATTGTCAATACTTTGTCTCGTCTCTGAAGTATGAAGTACGACGCGCAACGTGTCTACCCAGTGCCGCCTTTCAGCTGCAGGCGCGCTTGTAACATACCCGCGCTGCGCGTTGAAAGTCAGGTTCAATGTATACCCCGCCTTTTTTTTCCGCGCTTTATTTCTTCATTACTTCCGAGCTGGACAGAGTATAGTGCCAAAACGGTATCGTGGAATCAACTTGAATTTTTGGAAATGCTAAAATCATGGAATGAACCTTCATAAAAAAAATTTAAAAATCTGCCCATTTCATACCATATTCAATTTCGGACTTCATTAATATGCATATAATGATGTATGTAGAATATGTAACATTTGAAAAGAATGATTAAAATAAAAACCTAGGTGATGAAATAAGAAATTTTGTAACAATGAAAAACTTAAGGTACCGACGCTGAGGTCAAGAATGTTTCCCACTGTCATTCCGTTATTGTGCAATTATCCCTCAATTAGGCAGGTGGGACATAATTACATTAAAGTGCATTTCGTGATTTCCAGCACCTTCTGTTTTATTCATTGTTTCACTAGATAGCCGTTGAGAATGAATGAAGTTTATCACAAATTTGAGTTGATCCCATCTTGCGTTTTTGTGTTATGAGCAATTGCGTGTTTACCACGGCCCCATAGGGCTATAATTTACGGACAGAAAATCCAAAATTGTGAATTTCCTCACAGGGTACGAACCAAATTTGCACGTAAGATTAGGTACATGTGGATTACTAAGCTAACCGGTTTCAGATGATATAAAAATCTCAACTTTTTTAGGTAAGTCGCGGGGACGAGGGTGTGATCATGAATGCCCCCCTTTAAGAAGTGCTTGTCCTATCTGGGTGAAATTATTTGTTTGTCATGATGAGATTACCTGTCCGAAAGTAAAATAGTCCTGACCATAGTATGCCTGCATTTCTCAAGCATCACCTGTCCCATTCTAATAACATGATGATAGATGATGACAAACATTGCAATTTCATTGTTTTTTAAGCCTTTGAATGGATTATGTGCCGGCAAAATCAAGCTTCATTTTAAATCATGCCTGGAGGCCAGACGATGTCGCGTTTCATCCACAAAAGGTTAAAGCAATTTACCAACAATTTTTTTTTTCTGCTGTAGTTATCGTGTCATGAACTACCCATTTCATTCAATGTTAGGAGGTGCCGCTTGGGCTTTTTATGGGGTACGTGAAATGCAACAAAGTCCATAATTGGACATAACTTTCCATAATAGCTTGTGCAACCAAACTTGCTCATCATGTAGGCCTCCTCATTGCATTCAATGCCCTGGGATATGCCATTGAGTCTGTAGAGGGTGTAGGGTTGAAGAAAAGTCAACAAAATCAGCAATTGAGACAAGGGCATATTTTCTTAGGTAACTATAGCTTAAGCTTAAAAAAATTGGTTATGATTAAGTCATTCAAGTACACTACCTACAGTGACCCAATATTATGCAGTGTTCCCAAATCAGTCATGGCCTTGAGGAGGATGCTCCCTTGAGTACGTCAGACAACTCCCTAATTACCAACAGTAAATAGGGGTTTTACCAAGTTTTATTTCAGTAAGGGTACTAAATCACTTTGGACCAGTTGATTTGATGTGGCCTATCCAGAAAAAAGTCAAGACTTTCCATTTTTTATTCTACGACACATTAAAGTTCTAATTAAATTTCTTTCCCTTTGCTACATTAGAAAAAATGTTATGTTTAGAGGTTATGGCTGAATGAATTTGTAGCTTCGAGTGCATTGACAAAGAAAATCAATGCACGCACGCTCAGCTTAACGACCATAAACAGCACAAGCCCCGCAGGGGTGTGTGTGCCAAATTTTATTATGAGTGTGGTCAAACTGAAGCAAATGCATCCATTTTTTTTGGCAATGCATGAGAAACTAAATATTTGCAGACATAAACCTAATTCATAACGTACTACTACAGCAAACACCTGGGGCAGACACTTTACAAAAAAAAAACCGAAATATATATGTCATGATTGAAAATCCAATGCGTAATGTTTCTAATGCAAATTATGCACAAACCCAACCCACAAAATGAATCAAATCTAACTCATGCATAAATGTTCTAAGCACCAGCCACAGATGCTCATTAAAATGCACAGCAATGACAAATATCAGTACATGATTTTTTGTTCCAAATCATATTATTTTCTGGGTAATAATAGTTTATGAAATGGTACAATGTATATGATTGAGTTGGGTTTGGAAGGGCCTTAGACATCTTAGGGAGCGGGTAATTATTTATTATCGGGGGGGGAATGGAGGATTTCAACTTTTTTTCGGCAAAAAACATGTTCGCGTTCCCCCCTCGCTTCTGTTTCAAAAAATTTCACATCCCCCCTTGATCATGCTGATTCCCCATTTAAAAGTCATGTTCCCCATCTCTCCGTTGATGAAAAATTTAAGTTCCCCATTTCTCTTACAAAAATTTTTCGGGTTCCCCATCAAATCTCCAATTCCCCCCCCCTCCACCCGCGTAAATAATGACCCCTCCCTTATGTAATAATAACAGAGGATAATGAGGAAAGTGATTTAGTTACTGTCCGCTGCTATAGATACGAATGGGTATAATGCATTGCCACCCTTTGCACCTATCTGAGATTGTATCATGTACTTTATTATGTTAACGGAATAAAGTACATGGTACAAAGTGAGAATGCGGAAGGGTATAATGTAATTATGCCCATAATTATTAAGAGTAAAGCATGACAGAAAACAATCTATAAATGTCGAGATGCAGGCCTCTAGATGTGCCTATGTTCGGAAACATGAACATGTTCGTACATGAAGGAAGGATAAACCTTGCGAATGTTGAGTAATAAAATAATGGAAGAAACTGTATTCTATTACTGTAAAACCAAAAAAAAGGAAACCACATGATTGCGGATATCAACATCCACCTGGCTATTACAGTTAAGCAAGTTATTAGAAGGATGCTGTCATGGAACGGTGAATATGCTGTTAAATGCAGATAGTTAAAATTTAAAGGGTTCAGTGTTTTATTAATTTAATTGTAATTGGAGTTATTTTTAGAACTGAAGTACACTCTTTGATGGAATGTTTGAACCCACAGTCAACATTGGTGACATTTTGTCGAAAATGTTGTACACTGGCTTGTCCCCATTCCAAAGGACTTGAGGGGGTGGCCCGATTTAATTATCTAGGTTTTCATCGTGATTGGATGACCTTTACCCCAAAACTCCATCTGTAAATTTTGCGGTTATATTTCAAATCCATTTTTGATGTAAAGCTAAAATTATGATTTCGTGAGGCCCATAGAGTATTGTGCTAAAATAAATTGGTTCAACCAAAATGGGACCACATTTTCACTATAACATCAATCCATGAACGAACATATTTTAGTCCTCAAGATTTCACAGGGTAAATGAGGTGAAAACATAGTAGCTGTCTTCAGACACTAAAAATTATGTAACACTTTTGATAAAATCTGGGTTTCGGGACAAGGCTATTAGCAAGTCCGAGACATGGATCTAAAACATCGGCTTCTGTGCCAATTCTGGGCAGTATTTTGATACAGGAATCTGTAAGGAGAAAAATGTAGATGTTTAACCTTACATTATCACTGAAAAAAGTCATATTTGTGGATTTTGTGAAATTGTCAATTCATAAAAATGTAATGATTTGTTTGTCCTTTGACTCATGCCTTTTGTGAAATTTGCCATTTGGGTCATTATGTGAAGGTGGCACAAATAAGGTGACATGAAATGGAATTATTTTGAAAACTGTAACTGTAATGCCTTAATGTAAAATTGTGTAGCCTTGTAATTCATTTGTAGGAGCAGGTGATATTAAAGGGACACAACAAGATTTTCTCAGGGATATCAAATGTCCTAATTTGTACTTGATTGGTTTTAGAACAGAGGCGTAAAGGACACGACCGCAGTAGAGAGAATACCAAAAATCTAAGTTTGTGAAGTTGTATGCTAATTGGCATCTTTATTGCACAAAGATGGTGTTTAAGCTTATTACTTTCAGGGTGATTTAATCCATCAATAATATGCAAAGAAAACTTTGGTTTAAAACCAAATGGGGACACACTTATAACAAATGTCCTTGTGTCCCTTTAAAGAAGTGTTCAAAATAGCTCATAACTCCTAATTTCCCTCCAAAGAATGCAGGCGGTGGCGGCCAAGCCTCATTAAGTATAGCAACTCACCAAAATGTCAAAGAAATTACAGCAATACGGAGTGCAACCACAAACCACTTTTGTTGCGTTGAGTGGGGGGGGGGGGGGGGGTCTGTCATGGGTGTTCCCATGACCCCAAATACGACCTCGTCCTCGTTCGTTATTCATACGAAAAAAGTCAGAAATAACCCTTCCAGTGGAGTTGATTCTTCAACTCAACGGTTTTGGAATAAGAAAATATCCTTGACAACATATAAGAAATCAGAATTTTCTTCAAGATTCACTTTTACGTGTTTAAACCAATGGCGACGTCTGAAAGACATTGTGTCCCTTTAAAGGAAAATATGTCAAGATTTTTGTTCAAGCTCAGTTTGACGTACATTCATTAAAAATATATGTACAGGGACATACAAATTCCCGAAAAATAATACAATTTGATGTAAAAATTAACAAAATAGAAGCATTTTATTTTTGCTTTTTGGACATACGAAGAAAACGGACGGAATTTTCGCCACGGCTTCATCGATCAAAAGCGCCCAATTTTGTCTCCTCGGGACGTCAAAGTGATGACCAAAACATTGTGTTGGCTCGAATTGTTATTGCTGACACTGTAATATTGATGGATTAATGAAAGTAATAATAAAATTAGAAATTTATTATTTTATTAAATTATATGAATAGTTTGTTTCATTTTAATTTTGTTGTTGTTTAATTATTATTGAAGTGGCAACACTGCGATATGATGGTTACAACGACGTAAAGTCATGGATGGTCACAACTTGACGTACCCATTTGCCTGCGATGTGGATTTTGTCGGAACGTTTTAGAGTAAGCTATTGGGCGGAAAATTTAAAGGGCAAACTACTCACAAATGTGGACAATTTTCAACTTATTTTGATTATATGTAATCTAAGTTACTTATAGCTTTCCATCCATACCAAAATTTTCAAATATTCAGAAATCATGACATATTTCCTTTAAAGAAGGTTCAAAATAGCTTCAGCTAACTAACAATTTCCTCCATAAGATGGGAACTCCGCTTGTGATCAATTCTGTCAGACGCATGCACTTAGCATTAGCAAATTTATGTGCTTTAGAGTCAGTGACGGAGGACTTCACCGCCACTCATCCCAAGGTAGTTTTTTGGTAAAGAGCAAAATCTGGAACCAAGGCACATCGATGATGTGACTTAAGTTTGTACAAAGTGATTGGGGAGCCTACATGTACATAGCACTTTAAGTTTGGTAAGCGGTACACAATTGTTAGTAAATGTACCTATTTGCTATTTGTACGGGGAAAAAGCAACTTGTACAGGAAGTGGGCTCAACATGCTGCGGGCGTGTGACATGGGCTAGCAGACCTCGTTCATCAACATCTTAAGTCTCTGAAGATTTGAAGATAGGGGGACCCACAAAAGATCGGCCAGCCCAAGGGCCATAAGGGGTTCGGAAGGTCAGGAGCGGTGTGGTGTTCGTAATTCCTTGCTCCCAGGACTTTCCCGGTTTGTGACGCTGCTGGAGTCTCAACATTAGTGTGGTAGCGAGTGTCATTCATTCTATTTTAAGAGCCATGAAGAAAATCAATAGCGTTTGGACGGTACTCAATCGACTGGTTCAGGGGGTTGAAAATTACAGCCAGGTGGATTTTCGTATACACATCGGAGGCAGTTATAAAATGCATTTGCAGAGCAACTGCAGGGAAAATCAATGATTGGACCTATTATTTTTGAAATATTGAGTGGTTCTTCTTTCCAACAATTACCTTATTAATAGTCAAACTTGTAGTTTGCAACAAACTCTTATAAGAAATGTCTTCGGTAGTTTTTCATTGATATTTCCAGAGTGAGCCTGACTAACCAAAGGAAGAGTCCGACCAAAGAAGAACAACCTGTAGCCGAGGAAGAGCAACAAGCCAAGAAGAGAGAAGGCCGAGACAAGAGGCGTAAGTAAAGACGAGAAGAAAAGCCAGCAGAGGAAGGAAGAAGAAGAGGTTGATATAGACCTCACTGACCCAGACGTTGAGAAGGCCGCACTCAAGATCCGGGAGGATTAGGGTAAGATGTGTTTGAGGGTGGATGCAGTGGAAATAGTGGATCACGTGACCATGCTTAACACAGTAAAAGTGGGTTTTTTTTGTGGCTAAAATGTGTGCCTTTTGCTAGATTTTGACGTGTTTTTATATTGCACAATTTTAAGCTTCCTTAACAGGCGATGGCAGTCAAACCTCCTTCGCCCAGGGTTAGAAATTTGTGGAAAGGTGATGAAAGATCTATTTCGATTTCTCGCCATCAAGATTTTCGAGAATCTTAAATTCTCAATTAAAGTGTGTATAAACTTACAAGGTTGCGAGAATCGACGTGATTCTCACAAATTTGTACAGGAGATTCTGTGAAAATTGATTATCGATTCCGCCGAAACTTCTGACCCGATTCGTGGTAACAACTCCCCTTAATGAATCCAAAGCAGGAATGTCTATACTTCATAAACTTCAAAGTACAAAGTACATTAACGATGCGCTGCGCAGAATTATCGCGCCTTACTTACTACAAAACGCGGTTATACACTCTTAGAGCGTCTAAACGGTGCTGTTAAGACACAGCGAGGGTTGTAGAAACAAAAAAAATCTATTACACTGCTACAAAAAATACTGGTCATATAGAGTCGACAATATACCAGGCAGTCCTTGTGAGACATGTGGGGAGTTTATGATTACTTTGTACTTATAGGGTGACAGAGTATAGCAATACTGATGGAAAACACAACCGAATTGAAGGAAGCGCTTTGATGTGAGCGGTTATGGGTGTTCCAACCGGTTCCTATACAACCTCGTCCTTAAAACCGGTATTCATATTGGGAATATTAAAATAACCCTTAAAGTGGAGTAAACACGCAAACTCTGTTGGTTTCGGAATAGAAAATGTTGAAGAAAATATGAAAAAAATCCATATTTTTCTCAATGCTTAGTTTTTACATGTGTTAAAAACCCATGACGACATCTAAATTTGGAATTTTGGGGCTGACACTGCATGTTCTTATAACACATAGGCATTTACAAAAAATGACTATTACTCCAATGCAGTTATTTTTTGTGGGCCGCCAGCTATAGCTGGCGGACACTAGACAATTCTGTTGCTGCATGTGCTGTATGGGTGTGGTATGTGGGGGTTTTTCTGTGTTGTGTGTGTGGATGTGTGTGTCACAAAGTTAAGTGTTTTTTAAATCGACCTCAATTAAAGTTCAACTTCCAATGTGGAACCAAACTTCGGTTATGGGCAAAATGGATCCCTCATATGTTGATGAAGGTCAAAGGTTCATGTTGAAAGGTCAAAAGGTCCATGTGAGGAGTTGAAAATGGGCTAAAAAATGTTAAAATCATCTAAATTGAAAATGGAAGTTCAAGTTGAACCAAACTTTTGTCATAGGTGAACAATGCGATCCCTCATATATTGATGAGATCAAAGGTCACATGCCAGGGTCAAGGTCCAGGGGGTGGGCCCACAGCTTATATTCTTTGAATATAGCGAGCGCGCAAGCCGAGAACCGGCGAAAGTTCTAGTTCACAGTATCTGCTTGGAGCAAGAAAGGCACAAAATAAATATCACACCCACAAATATCCACGTTATAGTAGTTGCTGCTGTGCGTGTGCTCAAAAAAATTTTAGAAATAACTAACAAAATTAGTGCTAGTTTGGTGTCAGTGACACAAGTCCTAATCTACCTTCCACCTGGCCTGCTTTGGAAAGAGGTTTTGTTATTTCAGGGCATATTCCTTTTAAATTTTCATACCAATGCTTGGCCTAATCTTGGTGAATTGTATCATGCAAAAAGGAATCTTCCTTTTTGAGTATATACAAGAAAATGTAGAGAAAAGAGGGAAACACCCCAAAGAAAGAACTGTGAAATATTTCATGCTTGTCTTGCTAGCTTGAAGGTTCAAAATACGACTTCATAGATAACCCTCACTACCCTGAGACTGGGAATACAAAGCAAACTCAGTTACAATTAGCCAAGACATTTGCTTCAATTATAAAAAGAGAGCCATGCAGAATTTAAGATTTTTTAAGGACAATGTATTTCCCTGTTTCTCACTCTTCAAAACCTTGCCCCGCCAATAAAATTGTGATTCATAATTATGTTGGACCATTCAAAAGAGTTGTTGCTTCCGAGTGACCGACATTGAATCCTAGGGAGTGCAGAGTTCCATCTAATGAGGGAAAGCATTCAAATTCAACCATTATGGAACAAGAGATTGTAGCATGGTAGTGCACCGATATGTATATTGGGTGGGCACTGACCCTAATGATATAGTATAGTATAAAAATCAATGATCCGGGTTCGGAAGATTGAATTATTCCCCAGTGAGTCATTATTGAATTATTCCCCAGTGATAATGATTGAATTATTGTACTGCTACTAATATCAGGTATTGCCTAAGCATTGATGCACCAATGGGTGGAGTAGCCTGATTTTGCCCTAACCATATACCTCATTTTGTTCCTTGATCAATTGTTGTTCGCTTTCATGGTTATACTGTATTACTCAATTTGAGAATGATACCATCCCCTAGGCCTTGTGTTGAGTGAAAGTAGGTCTTTGGTCATGGAGACAGTATGATGCTCTTGGGCACGGAATATGTTAATTGGAATTTGCATAATGCTGTGATAATGAGCAGAAAATTACATTACTAACCTAGAAATAACAAACCTCATAGCTCACATAGATACCAAGTTGGTTTTTGTTACATATAAAACTAAGAAAGTAAGTGCAAGCTCATCCTAAAGATCCAAGATTAAATTGCAGACGAGATATTGAGTGCAAGCCGCAAAATGGGTCTGTAGAGTATAACAATCCCCTTCTAAACTGATTAAAATTGGTACGTTTCAGGCATTTTATTCACTGGCTGCAAAAAGGGTTTGACTTGTATTCTTGATTGCTGCAAGCTTCACCAAGAGCTCCGACTGATTGGTAGAAGGTGTGAAAATACCAAAGTTAGAGGACGGATATCGTGTGGCATAGTACAGATAACAGATAAACATTGTTTGTTGAGTTAATGCTTGCGTTTGACAACAGATGTTTGTGAAAAATTGGAGGTTTAAGCTCTTGCAGCAGCACTAATGGATACTTTGTCAACCTAGTTAGCAACACATCCATTGAAGCTACACTTATAACAGAGAATAGGTGTGTCTACTTTTTGTATAAGCCCTTTTTGTCAGATTTAGGTTTCAGTCAAAGCATTGGAAAATTACATTAAATTGAGCCATTTTCAAAGCCATGTTGGTGAATATTTTATGACCAGGTCTTTTGTAGTTTTATAGTAGCAGTAGTGTTAGTTGTGTATGGATGGCCCATTGCAGCAGTCCAGTCAGGGAGACAGTGTCTAGCTAACTGTAGGATCAGTGAACTCTTCACAAACTGTATGGTATGGATTAGTATTGGCTAGTTAACCACACTATAGGCTATCAAAACAGGGAACCTCACAGGGCGAGAATTAAGGTGTCACATGCGCGCTATTGATAGCATCACGGTAGTGACATCACAGACACGTTTAAGTATCATGGGTTTAGACAGGATCATGAGGTAGGTTCTTAATTAGTATGTCTGGACTGTGGAGGTGATGATGTATAATATGAAGGGTTAATGAACTAGGTAAATCAGCAGTTGGGGGCTAAGAAGTGCAACAAAGATGTTAAAGGGATACTCATTGATCTTACAAATGGGGCACCCTGAATTGGGGCTTTTTGTCGCTGTCTGTCAGTCATATTTTTGTGTTGCCTGCAAGAATTGCGAGAGGCACATATTAATCCGTCATTAAGTCCGTCTCTGTGTGGATATGCATGTATGTGTGTATGTTAAAGTTTTTTAACATTTTAAAAATGACTTGTGCAAGGACCTCTTAAGTTATAGGGCATTTCGTGATCCACGGACTCGTCCCCCGACTTGCCTCAAAAAAGTTGAGATTTTCATTTAAACCGTTGGCCTGAGTATGTGTGCCTAATCTTAACGTGCAAATTCGATCTACTCTTAAAGAAAATAGTAATTTTGTATTTTCTGTCCATAAACTCTGGACAGAAATTACAACACAGTGGCCTATGGGCCACCGTGATACAACATTTTGCTCATAACATCAAAAAGGCACCTTTAACTCCAATTGTCCCCAAACTCAGTCACAGGTTAAGGTCACATACCAAGGTCAAAGGGTCAGTAGAGTCAACTTGTGCAGAGAGTGAAGAACACAGGGTTCTCAAAAGTAGGTGATATAGTGGTTCGAGAAATGCCTTGTTTTAAATAGAAATGAAAGGGAAAAGACCTTTAAATAGGAATTTTCTCAGCTTTAAAGGGATTAGCAGCGATTGCTAATCGGAAATATCGAAAAAATCACAAAATCATATTTTATGTTTTTGTTACTGGCATGGATATGCGAACATACCTTGCAAGTTGGTGGCTTGAAATCCGTGTATTAAAGACAGAAGGCTACTTTTTATTCTGATTATGTTCATTTTAAAGTGCATATCAAAATTCCGACTGAGATCAAAAAGCCTTCCCGGTGGAATATCCACAGATTTTCAGGGTGATACTGTGCACCATGTCCTATACAGTTTGACATTTATTGATCTGTTTATTTCTGTACTGGTGTCAACAAAATCAGCTGTTTTAGTGTAGATTTTGAGACACCGTCACTGTATGTCTATTTGCGGAAGACGATTATGACCAAATTTGGGGTTGATTCTACATTAAGTAGTTATATGGAAGTGTACCCACTTATCTCTGATTGATAAGATTATTAAAAAGATTTCAACATTTTGTCGATTCTCTCGCTTAGGTGCTAAGCCCTTTTAAGTGTCTTACTGTACATTCATTTCATTTACAGTTTTCAGTATTAAAACCTTAATATAGGAGAGGAGCAAAATTTAGAGGTAAGTCTAGTAGTCCTGGGCTATAAGATTTAAGCCAAGACTAGGTTCTAGTGAAATATGCACCATTTTGGGGTTTAGGTAGCTGTCCGATGACAGCATGTATCCCCCCCCCAACCTCAATGGATTTTTTTAATATCAGAGAAGCTCATATTTTCGTCATGATCCATTCAAAAGTTTAGGCTAGATAATTTGGGTGTGTTTTTTTAAACATGCTTCAGCAAAAGAGGTCATAACATGATATATGAAAAAATAGGACCATTATTCATTAACCAAAATGAACTCTCTATAAGGATAGACGAATTGATGTTGTTTTGGCAGCCAGTTTCAGAGGATATGACAGGCAGCATGCTATCCAACCCAGGAAATCCTTTTCTAAGGATGGGACATGCAGAACTGGCACACATAGCCTCGGTATGCATTGAAGCCAATAAAATGTCACTATTTAAAATGATGGAATGATCATTTTACATGTAGCATATGCATGTGTTTAAGCAGCAAGATTGAATTTGAGTATGTCAATGCCTACGGGTTACCCATTTCATCTTCTGTGTCTCTTTCCATGTAGGACTCAAGTCTGTCAATATTGAACGAACTTCAAGTGAAGAGAATTTGCTTGCTTGGTTGATGGGCAGAGGGTGTTTTGAACAATACCATAATGCATTGTAGTGTGCCTATACTTTACTGTACTAAACACATGTCAATTACTAAAAAGTGTTCCAAAAGTTTAAGAGCAAAAAGACATTTCATAATCATGCTAACAATTCCTAAGTACTAACTCTTTGTGGCCTTAAATGGAGATAAACGTAAGGTTTTTTTTTTGTGTTAAGAATATGATTTTTTGTGGGATCACATGACTCTATTGAGGTGAATTTCCCAAAAACTGGTGCATTGTGGGATTGACTCAATACACCCTCTGGTTGATGGGTTGGTTACAGAGCTCAATACTGATGAAGAAGAAACTGACTTGGCTTGCCTCCCATACAGTTGATCATGGCCATGCAAAGCATTTTGGTCACAGTTGTGGTTCAAATGCAAAGACCTGATGATCATATCAAATCTCAATTTAAGTAGCAGCACAGATCCTTTACTAGATTTGAGCTGATACCAGAACAACCTGTTTTATTCAGGGAGGGAAAGGACTCGGAAATTTCCAGAAATTCCAGAAATTTAGCCATTATAAAAAGAAAATCCTTGAAATGTATTTTCTGTTATATTTATGGACTTGGGTGATGTTTTATATAACCCACATTTTTGGTAGGGGGATATACCCCTTAAACTCCTTATGTAGCCTTTTGTTTGGATGATTCCCAAATAAAAGTTTAGCGTCATGCCCATGTGTGTGGCCACTAGGGCAAGGGCCGGATCAATTTTTAAGGAAATCAATGATATGCCCACTGCACCCGTTTATTGAGAGGTAGGGGAGGGGAAGGGATAGTGTTTTAAGTTTTTCGACATTATGTCCATGTGTTCATGATATTACACAATCTACGATAACATAAATTGTATGAACTGTAAAAACAGTTCATTGGTGAAAATAGTAATCACATCAATAAAAAATACTTCCAAAAAGCAGATGAGTTGTGAGCCTCATAGCCATTATCCACTTCCTTTGTCTGACACAGGTACACCATGTCTTTGATTTGTTGGCTTACTTCAAGGTCCAAGTAGTGAGCTTATGCTACTATGACACCATATCATAACATTACAATGTTCAATAATTACTAACCTCCTACAATTTTATGATGTTTGACAAATGTATGTTTATGCAATTTGGGCCAGATGGTACCTGGTGGCTTATATGTAGCTAATGCAATATAAGTCTGATAATTGTTTTTTTTTTTTTTTTTTGGTGGGGGGGGTTTCCAGACATACAATGTTAACTGATAATGCAATTAGTGAATCACTTATAATTATGGACATCCACATTGCATGTAATTGACTAAGTCCAAAACTTTCCCATACCAGCTTTAAACTGGGTAATTAAATGATGTTCATTTTTGTATGTTTGTGACCACAAAGAATAAAATTTTCCCCAAGTAGGAGGACATTAATAATTTTATTTTTCTCCTAAGATCCTGAGCTTTTCCTTTCAATTTCACATCAATTTCACACCTCCTTGAATCAAAATGCACTACCACACTTACATGTCAGGGCAAATTGATTTGTCGTCTTTCCCCTCATCCAACCCATACCCTGCCTGCAGAGTCGGCATGTAGCTTATAAGTGTAGTCCATGTAAATCTGCACAGTACCATGTATGTCATGCATAAACCGCCAGACCCAATGTAATCAGGAATTTGAAAGAGTAGAGAGAGTGAACATTAGATTTCACAATTTAGTTGAAATATTTGGTTGTGGCTTCATTAATGGGGAAAGAAAACTGTGCATGTGGCTACAAAATGCGATTTTGACTTCACATAGTGGTTAAGGCTCATCATACTGTACTGAAGTCTCTTGCTGTAGAGACGGCCAAAATGTCCTCAAATTATGGGGGGCAAATTTCTTAATGCTTTCTTACTTTAATAAGCTAACATGTATGAAGTAACGTAATAAAAATATTTTTTTTAAGTAGTGGGTTTCAAACAATTGTGTGATTGGGAAATTTCCCCCAACTATTTTTTTGTTCAGATAACTAAGAATTTAGTACATGTGATGCAGCATTTTAAGGAGAAGGGAAATATGTTAGTTTTTATGTGTGTTTGAAAAAAAGCTGCCTGGCGCATTTTCAGATAAAGTTTACTTGATTTTCTCCTCAATTTATCATTTCTGAGCATAGCTATGGTTTGTAGGAAATTTTAGGTCATCCCTTTGTGTAATATTTGCATTGACGCTAGTTTAGTTTCAAGACTTCAATGAGGATTAATATTCCCTGACTAATAAAAGCTCTTGTAATCCTCACTGCAACACTCACTGAAACCCAGAATTGCAATATTCACAGAGAAATAACAACATTTTCTAGAAGTCATTTATAAATGGATAAACATTTTGATCATACACTGGGGAAAATTTGATATATTTTTCAATGTTTTCCTTTACTTTTAATGTAATCATTATAAGGAATGGCCAACATAACATGTCAAAAACTTTTTTTATTAAATGTTGCCACCCCAACCACAATACCATGGGGAATACACAAATTAGCAAAGGAACAATGCATTTTTCAACCAACCCATTGGAAAATCCTTCTCTAAAATGTACAACACAGATATCTAGGCATAATAAATGCATAATTAAAGGACTGGTTTGTTAACAATGGTCTTTTTATGCGACAGAATCACATTTTGGCATAATTTTTTATACCCTTCACACTACTCTATATTAATGTTTTAGTTCATTGACAGACATACTGCACTTTTTGTACTGTTTGTGTTAAAATGGTCCATTCTCTACCATACCTATTTTGGTTACAAATGAGTCATAATTACATTATACTCATCATTCTTACGTCTAAAGCACATGAATACTAAGTCGGTGAAAGATGTCATTTTGCAAAATAGGTCAAGCCCGATTTTGAGACTGGCATATAAATTTTGACCGGAAGACTGGGTTATATTTTCCAATTACATCCTTAATTATTTCGGGGTAATGAATTGGTAAAGTTACAAAAGATATAATTTGCCTTTGTCTGAAGTCTTATGAAGTGATGATACAATGCAATATACCCTCCTTTCCGTTTTGCAGTTCGATTGTGCTTTGCTTATGCGTGTTGCTGAAAGTATATAATGTATACCCTGTGTCGCGACTTCGACTTCGACGAGTATAGGAAAGAAGTAGTAGCTGTCACACAACAATTTGACTCTGAAGTTCCCTGTTACATTTGAAAAAGGTCTTGATCCAAGAATTTGGAAGTCTTTCCTTTTCAGCTGTATTTCTCCATTCTACATT
The DNA here is from genome assembly GCA_023653785.1 of Ophioderma brevispina. NCBI lineage: Eukaryota > Metazoa > Echinodermata > Ophiuroidea > Amphilepidida > Ophiodermatidae > Ophioderma > Ophioderma brevispina. The sequence continues at coordinate 116,621 of JAMKCH010036026.1, forward strand.
AATCAATTTTAGGGGAAAACTTGCAAGGACAACTTGACTTTGACCAACTTGATTCAGGGCGAGAGTGGATTGTATTTTTAAAAAATAAGGCTGAAGGCCGGCAACATTTCCTTTTCAGAGTTCGGTTAAGGTGTGTTTTTGTTTTCAAACACTCGACCTGCAGTGCTGTTTGACTGATGAGGGCTCAAATGTAAATTTGGCCTGAAATACCCTTTTTTTCAGTTGATACTACAGATAAATTAATTTTGTGAATTACCTAAAACAAAAATAAATTTGGCATTGAACGAAATCAAGTACAACTGTCCAGATGGCCACTGGGGGGAACTATGCTATATGTAGGTGTATACTGTCTCTTAAAGACACTACAGTGATTGAAAAATATTTGAAATTTGCAGGAATAGCTTCAAAGTGCAAGGGTAAGTCGTAGAATTCTCCATAGTTACCTTTTCCAGCTGTAAATTGACAGAAAAGGAAGAAAACGGCAGTGTTCGCAGATAACGATTCTCCATTCCATTACGTGTTTAGTAAGTGGCGTTTCGGACAGTATGACTAAAATCTCTGAGTCTGTCCTTATTAGGTTGCTCTGGTCTTATCATTTGCAGGGTATGTTCGGATACCTGTACTGTTTTTTTGCTACTGCAAAAAATCTGATTTTTTTTGATGATTTTTTTTCGATTTGCTGATTTAGCCAATCACTGATAGTGGTCTTAAGTACACATTTGGTTTTATACTTTAGAATTAGCATAACGAGTTAGAGCTTTCATTATAAGCACTCTACACTGTGAGTCCAGTGGGAGCAGAGTATTAAGGTTGTCCCACAAATGCCATGGTATTGTTGTTGTCGTGGCGATATCACAGGCACGTCCAAGTGTGTACCGGGTCAGGAGGTAAGGTTTAATTAGGTTTAGAAAGAAATCCAGGTGATGCGTCACCAATGAGGTGGAGGTGGAGGAAAAGTATCGCTTGATATATAGGGCATGTCGGCAGCTTGAGGGTTTAAAAGGGACCAGGAATGAAGATAATGATAATGATGAGTGGTATGTGCGGCTAGATTGTGGTGGAATGGGTCTCTGTAAATATATTGATTGAATCCAGTGGAAGCTCTTGAAGTAAAAAGTCATTTCCGATTGTTGGAAATTGAATGTTCCCCAGAGGTATAAGACCTCTTTAAAGGTTAGTTGTGCGTTACTGAAGTGGTTCTCAGAATAGTAGGTAAAGTAAACCAGTGTTTTAGCGACACTTAATAGGGAAACTAAGCCTTAAAGAACAGCAAGCATTTGATTTATATACATATAAAATATTCCATTAAGAAATTTCATTATCTTCAAACCCATTCCCTCTCAAAATAAAGACTATAAGATGAGGCCAAGAAAAAAAAAAATTGTTTGACCAACTCTGCCCTTTCCCCCGACCGACCCAAAAAAATCCGAAAAATCCGGGTCGCGTTTTTTTTTTTTTTTGAGAGTGAAATTCTCAATTTGAAAGTTTATGGACATAACATCACTTCCATTTTTGTTTAAACTGTTGTTTTAATAACGATGAAAAAACCTTATATATAAAATATAGAACCCCTCGCCAGGTATTAGTATATTGCCCTCTGCATCCGAATCCTAGAGTTTGTGTCTGAATATGTCTAACAGGTCCGTGTCGGGTACAAGCACTCAATTGAGCGATTTTCAGATAAATTCAGTTAGATCACATCAAGTAAATGAATTAGTCACAAAAAAAATTTATTTTGCCAATTTTACTTTAAAATAACAGCGGTAAAAAAAAAATCTCTCAGGAATCTTCTGTCGTCTGTTATCTAATGATCAAGTTAAAAGTTGGGATTTATTTAAGAAAAGAAAATCACACTTTGAGATTCACACGCTATTTCGTACATTTCTGTCAGGGAAAAGGTTTTTTATGACATTTCGCAGACATTTAAGGGTCTGTTTGTTGGATTAGCTGCAGTATTTGGCCCCATGGCACAATGGTGCAGAGAATTTGTGCCATTCACGATTTAAGCAACAGTAGGCCTACAGACATAGCATATACATGTACAAAAACCAGCTTTGTATAATTTAGAAATATTCTTGTTCCTTAAGAAAAAAATTTAAAAAAGAAAGCGACCTACCGACCCAATTTTATTTTTTTTGGAGGTGAAAGGGCAAGCAAACAATTTATTTTTCTTGGCCTGATCGTGGGTGAATCATTTTTAACTTTGTATGAACATCCACAGGCCCCCACCAAGAATGCAGGTGAAAGCCGCAATTCATCCATCACCACTAAGAAATGTTTCAATATTTATGTGTATTTTCAATGTAGGACACCTGTATGACCGCTCAATGGCATTCTTTGGTGGGCATGGGCTACGTCATCCAAAGTCAAATGGAATTCACCCAAGACACTGAATTAATATTTTTATCTTTTAGAAACATTTTTGAGACATTGAATTACTCCTATTTGAACAGTCAGTTTTTTTGAAAAAATGTGCAATCAAATCTTTCAGGTTTTTTGTTCCCCTTTAAGACTTTTTCCACAGTATGCTTCAATGACCTTAATGGACCATTTTTATTTATTGAACACTAATTTGTCCATTTTTTATAGATATTCTGAAGAAGAGGGGTTTTAGAAATTAATAATTTTTTTAAAGAAGTTCTTTCAAGAATTTCATAAGCCAATTATTCTGAATTTTCCACTAGATATACAAGGTTATTGAGATACGATTCAAACTTGAATGTACAAGTTACTTTACCATTTTTTATTTCAGAATAATTGAGGCAAAAAATGCAATAGGAAACACCCATTCCTCCGTCAAAAACCCTGCAGGCCTTCTTTTCCCTTGCACGAAACATAATCATATGGAAAAGTTTGCGGGGTAATTATGAATATAAAATTCCCGATTGGCATTGACGTTATTGATTGAATTTCTTTTTCCCCCCCTCTCTCTGTGGCATGGAATTAAGGCACGTAGAAGTCCAAGAGATGGAAAGAGGCAGAGAGGCTCCGGTAGTCAAATATGGCCAAGGTTGAGAATATAGTTCAATCTCAATTCCTTGGCACAGTCCAGTAGCTTGCATTTACCAAATATATTTTGAAAATACAAAACCCCTTTTTTTTTTGGGTATGATATATTCATACCCAGATTCACAATATCGTTCATGTGAATGATGAACAAGTACAACCCACTGAACTGTGTCCTTGGTAATGACTTAGTTGGTAACTCATAGTGATTGACTACATATAGAGAAGCATACTCTGGCATATCTGGTGTCTGTTTTTGTAGGCAGTCAAAGTAATTTCACTCAATGAAAGTGTTGAAGCTTGATAATATGCCTCTTTTAGGGCGACCCTCCCTTCAGTAGCAAAAAAGTTCACATAAATGAATTACCATTGTATGTCTTGAAAAATGCAAACCTTGAAACTTGGGCCTAATGGCTCAGGTCCATATCTCCATCTCATTTCTAATTGGGTGATGACAAGCTATTCTAGGCAATGTTCCCCCAAAAAAAATGTCCCAAACCTGAATTAGATCTAAATTTGGATACAACCAATGTATTAGTAGTGTGATTTCTATCAGATGTAATGATTATCAAGAACCAATTCAGAACTGAAATGATAAGTATGATGACTTAAAATATTTTTGGCATGGTTGTAAAACTTTTCTATACATTATGCCTCACCCGAAATGATTAAGCCCACATCAGCACCCTTATGGTTAACAGAACGATTTTATAATTAAGTGACTGCCCGAGTGCATTAATTTCAGCCGATGATGGAAATAGCGTTTAAAAACACAAGAACACAAATGGCAGAGTATTCCCACTGCATGCCCATGTGTGACCGGTCTGTGCCTTTGGGTGTTTTTAATATCAAAGTACGCTTCTATGGATATTCATGTAAGCCACTAGTTGATTAAAGTTACATGGCTAATTGACAGTAATTGATCACAAACTTGCATTTTAAGGGTGTTTCATCTCTCTAAGAAACATTCACATGACTACCTGTACAAAAACTTCCAGTGGAAGCAATGCATTATGGGAAGCTACTGTTATCTTCTCTGGCCTAGACTATCATTTGCGAGCAAAATTGAAGACATTTTATTATTTTTATGTTTTAACTAAGATTTAGTATTCTCTGACGTATGGGGATACTTTTAATTTCTATTCAAGCCAAATGGCTAGATTAATGTGTTAAATTCAACAAAATCTCAGTGAGGATTTTTTAAAACTTGACCAAAAAAGAGGAGCCAGATAGCCTAAAGCTCAAATCTTCGAACCTGAATTTTTATTATACTTGGAGAATAATTTGAAGATGCATATTTTAAATAATATCACCAGTTTCATGTCATTCTTACTTTTAAAGGGGTATATTCCCTCACACATACAATAAACTCCTAGTAGAGCATTTGGCATAAGCACCATGAATAGCACTTTGATGGGCATACACGTATATCAAGGAGGCAGATTTCTTCCTGAATGTGTAATATGCAATAGTGCAGGTTGATGCCGAAGTCGATATGGCAAGATTTTGTTTCAGGCGCACACAGGGTTGTTCCTAAATCACATTTGCCCAGACACGGATACTTTAATGATAAAAGAGCATATGACTCGAAAGTGTGGTGCACTTGAAATATTTTTTCTCTTATAATCCACTTTGTTCTTTTTTAACAGTGAGCACTTATCATTACACTATATAAGGGGTTAATGGGTTTCCTTTGGACGAGTTTGGAACTGTAAGCTTTCAACAGGAATTGCTCTAACTTCAGAAGGACAAAGAAAAACATGTAGACTGTCACTTACCTACTGACTGTGTAGTGCATATCATTGTTCATTTGTTGAAGAAATATGAGAAAGCTTTTAAAGTTTAAAGAGACACCTGCACATTTGAAAATTAGTGCACCCTCAAGATTTTCAAAATTGGTATTTTTGCATGGTTGTAAAGCTTTTATATATTAGTCCTCACCTGAAATGATTAAGTCCCAATGGGTAAAAACAATGTTTTCATATTACAACTACTCCGGAGTGGTTTTATTCAATAGACAGTGGATTGTGGTGTTAAACACAAGAAAACGCACACCGGAGTTGATTCCCACGGCATCCACCCTGTTAGACCGGTCAGTGACATTTGTGGCTTAATCAGATCTTCTGTTCTAATTCTAGACCACCTCCACTCCCAGCATATCAGGAAGAAAAAAGTAACATATTTTTAGTATGAGTCTTCTGTGGAGAATTAGTAGTGGTATTTCCCAAAGGTTCCCCTTTGCTCCAAGCAGTACCAGTCACACTTAACAGAGGTTTTAATGTTTAGGTTTGTTTGCCGTCAATAGTGCTTTAATTCAACTTCCTACTTGATTCTTTTAGGGCGAGCGAAACACAGAAACAGTTTAACCTTTTCGTTTTCAGTGTAACCTCTTTCCCATTCTAATAACGTAACATTACCGCAAAATTGTCTTACATGCTGCATCCCTACAAACACACACACATCTCAGGCCGAAGAGGAGGAGGAAGTTGACATTGATCTAAATGATCCCGAAGTAGCGAAAGCCGCCATTAAAATCCAGGCTGGGTTCAAAGGAATGAGGATAAGGAAACAGAAGAAGGACGAGGTATAACATCAACGCACTTAAGCCGTCAGACATCACACTTCCTGTACTATTAAAGGATACACATCACCACCACCACAAGCGGCTTTTCTTTTTCATTTACATTTTGTTACCCATTCTCTTGTGTTTTTGTTTTGATAGTTGACAAATATTTCATTTTTTCCTCTCTCTCTAGTATTCCAGTATTATTTGTTTGCATGCATCTGTATATTTAGTTTAGATCTTTATAATTTTTGTCAGGCAGCACACACGATTGATACATATCCAGGTCAAAATTCTATTTGAACCTACTTAATATGGGTTTAGTTTGGATCAGTTAAAAACAGCTATAAAACCAGTTGAAAACCAGTTCAAACAGTGAAATGGACAAGCTTGGTGATAAACCATTTGATTACACAGTTGAACACAATTGAAAAGCCTAAACAATGTGAAAAGTGAAAAAAAAAATTCTACTTGATTTGACTGGAATTTTGACCTTGGAAGGTGTGTGTTGCCAATAGTCTATCTGAAACTGATGTGCTTCCTCAGTGTGAAAGAAAAAGAAATAAGGAGTGGGAGCTAGTTAACTGCTTAATACTTAATCTGGTTAAGCTAGTAATCCATGAGCGGCACTCAAGATCTGCGCAACAAAGATAGATTCCTTAAATTGCTATAATTACTACTGCTCTTCAACATCAATGCAAGCAGTGTTGTAACCTATTGAACAATTGAATGGGGAACATATCTTCTCGGACAGAGTATATAATATTATTACATCACCCAGAGAAGCAAAGAAAAGATAATCAAGTTAAGCCTAATGAAGTGATTCAGTTTTAAACTTTCAGGCTGGTATTCTGAAAGGGAGTCTAACTTTAGACCCAAGTTCAAACCAGGGTTAGTCCTACATGAGTGGACCTTTTTCCTTCGAACATACTCTAAAAATGTGCTGTAACAGGTGAGAAAATTCCTCATGCATCCATTTTCTCACCCGTTACATTTAACTTTCACAGTATTTTGAAAGGAAAAAGGTCCACTCATGTAGGACTAACCCTGGTTTAAACTGGGGTGTAAAGTTAGACTCCCTTTCAGAATACCATGCCTCAATGATTATTTGATAATCAAAGGATCTGTTTTGAGATTTGCTTTAGTTGCACATTTTGCAAATGTATAAGCTAAATTGTACCTGAGAGCGATTGATTTCAAATCCATTGAACTGTAGCACTGGAATTAGTTCAGTCAGTCTATGATGAAAGAGGTGTGATCTATCTGCTCTGCTGTGATTACAGCTTCTGATGAATTTGTGATTTTGCAATATAACACTGAGACAGAAAACACTCACTTTCTAGAGGGGCCCGAGGGGGTACTCAACACAAATGATCATATGGAGATATGTCGCCAACATGGGTCTCATTTTCAGGCTCATGGTATATGAATGGCCCCTATTTTTATGCCAATTTTGGTATAGAGATGGGTCACTTTTTCAAAATTTTCTTGGAAAATTAGGCCAATTTCTGCAGTCTGGAGTCAAAATCTCCTAAATTTGCCAAAACGGTCATTTTTTTTTAAGTAGCAAATTTGGAACAAAAATTGCCCAAAATCTACATCTCTGGTATAGCTTTGGGCTTTGGTATCTGCATCTTTGGTATAGCTACGGCAAAAATTGGTATAGCTATGGGTCCAACTTCCAGATTCTCGAAGGCACATCCCTACCTAAACCAAACTTGAAACCCCCAAGACTAGAGGGTAACATTAAAGTGACAGGAGGAGATTTTTTAGGATACAAATTTCTCTCAAATTTCACTGGATCGGTTGTAGACCACCTACCGAGAACGTTTCGAAGGTTTATTAGACAAACAGGTGCAAAAGAAAACCGCAAACCTTGTTTTGAACTTGCCTGCTATCGTAATCGGTCCCCATAGAAAACCATGCTTTGACTTTCTGTCGTGCATGACAGAAACTACTAAATCATCATCTTATTACATAAAAACGAAGTATTCGGCTTATTCACTTCAGGTGTGATCTAATACATTGCTAAGCATTCCAAATATGTAAAAAACAGGGGTTCGATAAAAATTGGGTGCGCTTCTTCCTGGAAATCTCCTCATGTCTCTTTAAAACAAAGAGCCCCTTATAGCTATTTAACAAATAATATGTCAAATTTTGCAGTGTCTGTTCTTTGCTATACTGGGTTATGTAATGTAATCTGAATGTATGTGCTTTTCTTTTAGCATCATGAATTGGAACTTCTTGATGGGATATGATTGTCCATGTGAGCCTGCATTTTAAGAAATCTGTAACATCATCCTTTACTCCAACAAAAAGATACTTTTGGTGTAATCAATATCATTATTGTGCTCACATGGTTCATGGCCTATCAAGGAAATTCCGAGTAGTGGAAAATGGAATGTTGACTGCTTGTACAGGTGGACGTGGAATTTTATACTTTGTTTCCCTTTGCAGAGCATCGTCACTTGCATGAATTATTTGTGTAAATGTTTTTGGTTTGCCTTGGTATTGTTACAAAGAGTAAAATATTACAATGTATATATGACTTGGTATGTTTGCTTTGTTAAATTGTGCTGTGAAAAATGGGCAAGCAAATTTGATAATTGCCATCTTTTCACATATCAAGATCAAGTCAACATATCATGTCATTTTATTACAGTGCTATTTTATGTGTATTATGGGTGTGTAGCAATCAAACCAAATGACTTGTATTTTGAAAAGGAGCTCATGATCACTGAGAAAAACAAAATAAATGTGACACACACATCCCTGATCTAACTCTGTCAAAATCTGGAATATGTGATATTAGTACGGAAAGAATAAAAAATTGGAGCGTGGAAACATTTTAAAGTAATAAAAAAATTGACATTATCAAACAATGTTTATGACATTACAGTAGTTTCGGATGTAGGATTTTCAGGAATTACTTTTTTACTGTGGAAGTTGGGTGGGGGGTTTAATGAGACTAAAATCAAGTTTAAAATGGCCACCTTGGCCAATTCAGATGCTTTGCAATGCATTACTTTACTTGCTAAAATTGTAAATTAACTCTTTTGTTTTAGGTGATTTGTTTCCTAAGCATAAGCCGGCTATAACCCAGAAACTTGCTTCAACTTGAGACATCAAACCGCTTTTTTACAGTAAAATGATAATATTTCTCCATCTTGATTTAGAAAAATTGTTCATTTCCCCCAATTAACAAAGGCAGTACACTCAACTGTTTTATGTTTTGGGAAGAGTGAGTGGAAATCTTTTTTTCCATAACAGCAAATGATGTCAATTTTTGCACCCTGTACTCTGTTCCAAGCTACCTTATGCATACTTCTCAAGCAATCCCTTCAGCTTGGTAAAGGTATGGGCACTCCATGTGTGATTGATGATAAACCTCCTTGCTTGCTACAGGCATATTCAATTCTGAGTTTCCCGTCCGCCGTAATTTCTTGTTTGTTTTGGGGAGATTTTCGATGTATGTACTCACATCGTAAACCAATATGTAGTTCATCTGGGACAAAATGAAATCTGAACTGCAATCTTTGAAAATTTATTTCTGGTGCAGCAATTTTTTCTACAAATCAGCTGCTTGAACCATTTTTATCAAAATAAAGACAGGAAGTGCGAGTCTAGAAAATGTCTGGATAAGCCAGTTTTTGTTATCATTCTATTGTTAAGTCCTAACACAAGCTAACTGACACGGCAGATTGTTTTTGGGAGGGTTGATGGTTTACAGATTTGAATCGCTTGAGACAAATTGATATTCAGGGGAAAACATGTGTCTGTGTGAAGCCGCCTGATCTATGGGCACTGTCAACATTTGTTTTGAGAAATAGTTGTGAAAGTTATCCTACCATTGATGTCCTATTGAATATTATGGCATATAGTGTAAATTGTGTTTAGTAAGTTGGTTGCTTGCTTGTAACAGTGTGGCTCTATTAGCCATGGTAGATGGTTGCATTGTAGACAGTATATGCATGCCTTGCATGGTTTTAATTTTGTTTGTGTCTTGTGTCTTTGTTGCATTCAGCTTGCCATATCTAGTGAGACTGCAGGGGCTGATGCAGAGGGTGGAGTTGAAGCAGCTGCAGAAGAGGTATCCGTGGAAGAGACGCCTGCAGAAGAGACACCGGCAGAAGAGGTGCCCACAGAAGAAGCGGTTGTAGAAGAGCGACCCACAGAAGAAGCGTCCGCAGAAGAGGCACCCGCTGAAGAGGCGCCCGCAGAGGAGGCACATGCGGAAGAAATGCCCGCAGAAGAGACTCTTGCGGAAGAGGTTGCCACTGAGGCAGCACCAGAAACCGAAGCACCTGTTGAGGCTGCTGCAGAGGTTGGAACTCTTTATTTGATACTGTACATTTATTCATTCATTCATACTTCTGTCAACTTGTATTTTTTCAGGAATTTGTTATTGTGTTAGTCCCTGTACAGTAAGTGAAAAAAATGGCGGTATTCAGTTATGTAGTTGGTAAGCTGCAGTTTGAAAGACACCCATTTTACACTTACTATATTTTTCCCGGACCGAAAAATGGTAAATTAATTAAAAAATCAAACCTTTACAGAATTCTGTAAATGCTGCAAAATAAAAAAAAAATCAAGTTAAAACTTGGGGTTGCAGTAACACCCATTTTGCTGTGGTGTACGGAGCATAGCTGCTAGGTAAAGATGGTAATGATTCCATGGTTCAAATGGACATCAGGTACTCAAGTCGGATTTAATATGTATAAGTTGGTTGATCAAATTTGCATTTCCCACTCTTGCCACGCTTCATTTTGGTCTTGGACCACAAGGTTCAGACTAATACCTACCCGGATGCTCAGATTGAAATATGCCATCCCAAAAAATGTACTGCAGTAACATGTTAAGCACTAGGCTTGCTTGCAATTTCTTTCAGATCTCTAAAGCAATGGAAATGATCACCAGTGATGTATAAAACCAAAAATTTTTCTTAATACATGTAAATTAAAGTGTTTGTTTGTAATATCATTGTCAGCTTATGGCGCACAGAGCATAGAGTCATGTGTTAATCAGGCCAGGACAGAGTTATTAGGTCAAATAGTGTCCATATCAGCTTGAAGGAGCGATGCAGACACATCCGATGGCATCTGTTAGGATCATTCTTCTATCTAGATGTGAGCTGGAGGGCCAAAGGCTAATATAGAGAAATTATTGATGTATACGTACCCTCTTCATCCTTGAGGAAATAGAATCGGGTGGTAGTGTGGCAAAATTTCTGTTATCTCTTTATTCCTGGCATTCATAAACTGTTTTTCTTTAAAGGAGCACTTTATGATCCTGAGAGCTTTCTCACTACCTAAATGAAGTTGAGAATTAGGGATTCAAACGTGTTGACAATGTGGTTCATCACAAATCAACAACGATGCATCCATACGTTGCAGTATTTTTTACCAAAGGGCGGCTTTAGACCGCCCAGGGGAATAAAAAATGCGGATGCATCGGAGCAGAGTTTTTTTGTGATTAACCACTCTGTAAAATGTTTGAATCCCTTTCAACAAACAAAAATCCTAATTGAAAACTTATTAATATCTGTATAGGAGGAAACATAATGTTCTCACTATATAACTAAAATGTTTCAGCCCGGGGGGGGGTTTTTCAGTCGGACCAAAAATTTGCCTAGCAATATTTTGGCAAAATCTTAAAGCAAAACGATTGGTTGGTTGGTTTGTGTTTGCAGTTGCCACCTGGTTTCCTTGCGCGTACTCTGAGTTCTAAACGTGACGAAAAGCGCGTCGACTTAAAGCGTACTGCTTAAACGCATTGCTGTGAACACTGCGCCGTGCGTGAACGCTAATTTACATATCAACTGTGGGTTGAAAACGAATCAACAACGGTACGCTCCTGTATGGTGAGTTGTTGAATTTAGCATTCACCAATTTGTTAAAGTTTAAATTAAAAAAACAACCTTTTTCAAATTGCTCATACATGGACATCTGAACTCATTGCCACCAAATGCAAGTTATCAGTGCACTGTAGAGACTTGCATGTCATGTAGGGTAAAGGCACAAACCAAGGCAAAGTATATTAAGGTCAACGTGCAGGTGGCAGGAGAGTGAAGGAAAGGTGGTTGTGGTGAAAAGCATTGTGACCTGTGAGGGTTCTAGAACCACCTTAGTCACTCTTATAAAGTAAATCCAGAATTGAGTACTGATTCAATCCAAAGCAAGTGCCCAAGCCAGGAGTTTGAAGTTTGAGCCAGTGGCCCCTTCAGCACCCAAAAGGGGCATTATCTTAAGCAGTGTAGAGCCTAAACAATTTGGGGAGTTTCCGTAACCTGACCCATATGACACACTTTTTCTGGACACACTTATGAATTGGAAACCCTTCACGGAAATAAACTAGGGTATTCCATTAAGGTTTCCAATCATAAGGGTGTCGAAAAAAGGTGTCAGATGGGTCAGGATACGGAAAATTCCCTAAATTAGTCTAAATTTTTTTGCTGATACAAAGTAGACATTAGAATGTCAATCTGAGGCAAGTAAATCTAGAAAGGAACATTTAGGGCAGGAAACGTTCAACTACCAAAACTGCAGTATACCTACCGTTAGAAAATATACAGGTGAATAGATACAATAACTTGAATGTAGTATCCAAACTGGATTGATTTAAAACAATGTCTGTGTTTTATAATTATTTCCAGCGGGCATCGATAAATGAGCATTCAAGAATATGCAGTGGTGTGCTAGCAGGAGGTGGTGTGATGCATTGAAATAGTCATGAACTGTATATGACAGATGGATATCTAGCTATGACATATATAACAATAAATGCCAATAACCTACATGCATGCTGCAAAATCCCTCACCCACCCCTATCTCATACATGCATGCATATATTCCCATCTCTGCCAATATTTACTTTAAAAAATCATGCCTTCAGTGCATTAAAAAATACCACATAGTTGTATTAGATGTGTTGCCACTAAACCAAGTATTTATTTAATTAAAACAATAACCAAATTTAAAACTGATGCGGAGCATTGGAGGAACATAAATTAGGTTTGCAGGAGCCAGTGTATTATGTAAATTTATTACTTTTTGATCAAATCATTAAAGATATTTGCTTTTTTGGTACAGATAATAAACAATGCAGCTGGCTAAGTGCATTTGTTAATTGATACAAGTGTAATCATCACGGAGGATAAATTTTGCGATTTAAAAAAACTCTCAATTAGATTGCCAAGTCAATATGGTATAAACGAAGTGCCTAAAAGGGTGTTTGTAAATGACGCCTCATGTTACACTCAGTTTGATAGAATTTACCCGTTACTTGCAGAAGAGGGTTTTCTGCACAAAAAAGAGGTGAGTGATTATACTCAGTGCAGAATCATTAAATATCATGTGAAGGCAGTTAAGCCTGTCTTGAGTTTGTAAAGGTTGTAACCACTTAATTAAAAACAATACTACAGCATATTTGTGGCAAGAAATACATAACTCTTATTATAGAGATTCATTATGAGTCAGAGCTGCACATTTTTATATGCCCTGCTGAAGTTGGGATTGAGATCCAATTAGGTAGATTTTTCATATAGAATTCCCAACGCATGCAAATGAAAGTAGTGCAATTGATCGTCCTGCGCTGTAAATGGTTGTGTGGTAGGCTCGACGGAATAAAGGCATACCTCATTGCAACTGGGACTTCTATTGAAAACGTCCCCCCACCTCAAATAAACACAGGAGCTTCCTTAGTGTTCATTTTGGACCCACACAACTTACCCAAAACAAAGTTAAAAAGAAATGTTTGAGCTCTGATTGGAATATTCCGATTAGGGGTGTAAGAGGGGTCAGTTGTCAGAGGGGCAAATTCCCGGTTTTGAGGCAGAATTTTCCCGGTTGGAGGGGGTTTTTGAGGTTAAAAAAAAATAAACTGAAGGCAAAAAAAAGGGCCAATTTAGCAGGATTTTCAAGGGTTTTGTTTTCCCAGTCAAGCTCATCTGGGGTGGCACCTGCCCCCCACCCCCACACCCCACCCGCCTCCTACAGAAAAGTTGCTGGAGAAGAGCCCCCTCCTTACAGTTGGTTTTACTATTTTTAAGCTTAGAATCGGTGGCCATCCTCGGTGAAGTTATCTGCATGTAGTGCTGGAGTAAAAAGATAAAAACTAGAGATTGACTGCCAACAAAAAACAAAGCTTAATATTTGTTTTAAGTTCATGGTAATTAATTAACTGACCGCATCAGTGACACACCAGCCACAATCACATTCATGCTGGGACCACTGCATGTACATGGTTACCTTATGACAACACACAGACCATGCATGTCCCTATTGCTATCAAGGGTCTACAGCTTAATATATAGGGCCAACTTGATGTAAACCTAATCCCTCAATACCCCTTGCATGTTACACTGTCATTCTAACACCAGGATCTAAAATGACCTATCAGTACGGGCAGGCATTTTAACACTCCGTAAGGTGTTTTGGCCACACCTAACCATCATGTACTCCAAGATATTCCAGCATTAACCTATTATACTCACACAAAGGTAAACAGTGGGGAATGTGGTGGTTTTCTCCGACCCAATTCCCATTTTGCACGCATGTCACTAACCCCTGCATGTGGTTTCCCCGTATGAACATTGCACCTGTAAATTTGTTGTGACAAAATGGTTCTCATTACACAACCTCCTCACAAAGTTGAACACTTTCTTAACTGCATTGGCGGCAATACAACGTAAAAGCCACGGCTTACTCTCATGAACTTTATACAAAATTTAACCGCTATGAAGATAAATCTTCATAAAAACACATCTTTATGTCAACTCTCTTCCAAGAGACAGCATATTTACTGCCTTTGAGTCCCCCTGCCCTCATGCTGCTTCCTCACAAGATATGGGAAAGTCCTTTAATTTTTATTTTCTTTCCCTCCCAATTGTGAAAGTAGCAACTTGGACAATTTAATTACCTTTTTATGAAAACACAGGATGAGAACCATTTTTGACCATATATTCCAAAGATATTCCATGTAGTACTCTGTAACTTGTCATACACCTCGCACATGTTGTCTTGTTTTTTCCACACCTCGTAGCCCCCTCGCACCAGAAACCTGTAAGTGAGCCCAAAAGCTTGAGCTGAACCTGAAACCGAAAACCCCAGTGACAAAGGATGCAAGATCAGCTTGACACAGGTGAAGCCAAAGAGAAACGTACCTGATGTGAGCAAACAGAGCAGCTCTTGAAGTGATCAAACTGCTGAGGCAAATGAAAGCCTCAAGAAAAGACCCAGTAGAGTCTGCTGAGAAAGCAGAAGGAGATTGCACAAGAGTCGGCTGCGACGGTTAAGTTCAGAAAACAGCTGTGATGATAGAAACCTGTCTGGATATTCAAGCGGGCGAAAAAAAACCTGATGAGGCTCAAGCAAGCCAAGGGGAGATGATGAAAACAGAAGAAGAGGTAGGATGAATGAGAGTTTGATGGTAGTAAGGGCTTTGACATATAGCTCAGCTTTGCAGTGAGCCTTAAACCTTAATTCTGAATCGTAGGTATTCTCTGAGATTCCCAAATTGCTTCTAATTAGCTGCATTAAATAAGCTTGATCTCAGCATAGAAAATTAGTATAAAACTGTGTCTGGCTGTCTCTTTCAAACCTTTAGAAACTTCTACTGCTGCTAATTTCATATTTCACATCTGCAGTGTGATCTTGCTATAAGTTTGGATTCATGCTTAGTAGATTCAATGAAAGGTAGAAGTATTCCTTTGAACATGTATTGTCGACACACAAACTGGCTCCATCCCGGACGGAAATATCAATAATTTTGAGGCACGTCGGGTTTTGAATGCATTCTCATGCATGCCCACTTCCCAGTATGATGCGCTCTTTTATCTTCTCATCAGAAAATATTACAACAACTTGGTGGTGGTTCATTTTTATGGAACCGATGTTAACTCCTTCATGTAATTGCAGTACAAACTAATTAATAGAATCTTAGAGATATGAATAGAGTTTGAATGAGATTTATAGACTTTACCCCATTTGAGCTGTGATTGGTCATTTTTTCACCCTTACATTATGACCATGCATGGTTTGAGTTGTATATTGCTTGAGAGATTACACATTATGCCCAACCTGAGCAAAAGGAATACTTCGGTCGATGTTTGTAGTTTGCTGACCATATTCCTTTTCATGCCTAATCTATACTTTCCATTATTCTTTTGCTTTTCTTCTCACACAAAGCGGAAGCTGAAGACACTGTATCCTTACCTGAAGACCCCAACTCAAAGAATCCTGTAACCCAGGTCATAGAATCAGAACTCAAGGGATCTCAGACGAAGCCAATAGAACAAGGACCCAAGGAAGCATTCAATGTCCAATATAGATTCAAAAGTGGAAAGAGAAAACAGAGAGTGAAAGCAGAGATGAGTGGTTTCTTGAGGAGCAGAAAGGGAAAGTGGACTCTAAAGATCAGTGACTGAAGCCAAAAGAATCTGTAGAGAAAAAGGTGTGAAGTCAATCCCGTTGTAAAGAAGAACCTGTGGAAGAACAAGCCACTGCAGAAACGGAGGTAATTTCCATAGACCCAGAACACTGAAACCTCGAGAAGTGAGAAGCCTGTTGGAACCTGAACAGCTGTTATGACCTGAAAAGACTGCTGTTGAAACAGAACAGCAGGCGCTTCTGAACCCGAAAAGCCCGTGCTGAGCACTGAACAGGCCCCGGCTGAACCGGGAAACACGTACCTGCTGACACCAGAAACAGGCCCCCTGCTAAAATCTGAACAGCTTCCGTGCTGAACCTGAACAGACTCCGTGCTGAACCTGTGAACAGCCTAATGCTGACCTGAACAGCCTTCATGCTGAACCTGAACAGCCTCGCTGAACCTGAATTCTTCACAGCCTCCTGCTGAACCAGAACCTCCTGCTGAACAGAACAGCTCCTGCTGAACAGACAGCCTCCGACTGAAACCAGAACAGGCTTCTGCTGAACCAGAACAGGTCTGATGAACAACCAGAACAGGATTCATGCTGAACCCAGACCGGAACTGGCCCCAATTGAACCCGAGCAGGCCCCTATTGAAATGGAACAGGCCCCTGCTGAACCGGAAGAGGCCCCTGCTGAACCGGAACAGGCCCCTGCTGAACCCGAACAGGCCCCTGCTGAACCCGAACAGGCCCCTGCTGAACCCGAACAGGCCCCTGCTGAACCGGAACAGGCCCCTGCTGAACCAGAAGAGGCCCCTGCTGAACCGGAACAGGCCCCTGCTGAACCGGAAGAGGCCCCTGCTGAACCGGAAGAGGCCCCTGCTGAACCGGAAGAGGCCCCTGCTGAACCGGAAGAGGCCCCTGCTGAACCGGAAGAGGCCCCTGCTGAACCGGAAGAGGCCCCTGCTGAACCGGAACAGGCCCCTGCTGAACCGGAACAGGCCCCTGCTGAACCCGAACAGGCGCCCTGCTGAACCAGAACAGGCCCCTGATGAACCCGAACGGCCCTGCTTAACCAGAACCAGGCCCCTGCTGACCAGAAGATGCCCACTGATGAACCAAAAAGGGTCCTGTTGAACTGGAAACAGGCCCCCTCCTAAACCAGAAGAGCCCCCTATGAACAGGAGCATGCCCCTGCTGAGCCCTAGCAGCCCTCCGCAGAGCCGAGGTCCCTGCTGATTCCTGAGCACCCCTTTCTTAGCTGAGCAGCCCCCTGCTGAACCCGAACACCTGCTCCTAACCCGAACAACTTGCTGCTTAACCTGAACACTGAACAGCCTGAATCGAATCAGAACCATTGGAGAACCTGAGAACTAGAAATCAGCTTGTTGTGGAACCGATGCCTAATCGGAAAAACTTGGCGAGGAAAGAACTCCTACCTACAGATCGCAGATGAACCAGAACAAATTGCTGTAAAGAGATAAGTATAACAACGCAACCCACTACAGTATAAAATATAACCTGTGTCAGTCTCGAACACAGTTTCTGATGTCGCAACTCAGGAATTTGATGTTAAACACATTCTGAAGAAACCACAGATAAAGCTTTGGAAGAACACAACAGATGGAACAATCTGTAGAAGATACTAGTATGGAACGGCAGCATTCCTTTCGTGCTACTGAAGGATAATAAAGGTGGATCAGAACCATATGCTGCCTCTGCAACAAGAGCAAATCATTACTGAAGGAAACGCAACACTGAGCCCAAGCGAGCTTTCATCAGTCTCTCAAAAACTTGCACCCTCAATTCTGAACAACTGTTACATCCGGAGCAGAAGAGCCTGCACCATGTTCCGATCACAGAATACAGCACCCTGTGCCTCCGAATCATCACCACCTGAGCCCGATCAGTCACTTTGTGGCCAAGTACAGCCAACCGATGAGCAAGGACATAGTGTTGTGGAGCAAGAACTGCGACCAGCTGAGGAAGGAGAACCAATGGAAAACGGGGAAACCGCTGCCACAGATTCAGCAGCAAACATTGCAGAGACTTCAAGTGAGGAGGTTAAACAAGGAACACCCGCCAAAGAAATAACCACAGAATCTGAGGAACATGCCAAGCCTGAAGCAGATCAAGTAGTCAGTATTGAAGGAGTAGGTGGGGTGGATCAGGAAGTAGCTAAAATTGAGAAGGGGGAAGAACAAGACTCAAGTGTTGCTGAAGAAGATCAGGGACAGGGTCAAGCAGAGGTAGGTATGGGAGGAGTTGGTCATATTCAAATAGGTTGAGGGATTGAATTGGATTTGTTTTTCATAAATTTATTATATGTAAGAGTGAGTTGCTGCATTAATATAACAATGATTTACTGTTTCATAGAATATTAATATTTGTCTCTCATGCTTAAATTTACCAAATCTATAAATGTGAATGTTCAATGCATCTTGCTATGGCTTTGCTTATATTACAACAATTACCAAAATGTTATTTTTCTCAATTCCAATTGACAGGGTCTTACTGGCGATTTTTAAACAAGGGAATTTGATCAGTTTCCAATCATAATCGTAGCCCTAAACTATAAAATTCACTATGATGGGTTTACACCACTGAATAGTCTTGTATATTCCATTGATAAATCATCACCTAATATACATAGTTTACTTCCAACTGGTTGGCTATTATTGGAGCTTTTGATTGGAAAATGAAAGCAAAATGTTTTTTTTGTAAGTGATACGGTCTTGCATCACACACAATTTTGATGTTTTCCACAATCACATGCAAACAGACTTACAATATTGTCATTACTGTCAGGCTCCTATGTTATCCATTCCTTACATATAATTTACATCTCATTCCATGCATGAGATAGTCCTATGTCTATGTTTGCCGGTGAATTTGGAAAACATTAGTTATTTTGTGCAGATGTACCTAAGACCTACATAAAAAACAATGTTAGTTTACTGTGAATGAGGATATTACTTTTTCACAAACTATCAAGGCTGCTTGATCAAAGGATTTGATAGGGAGTAGCCTAACTGACCAAGGGGAAAATTGAGCACAAGTGTTAACATTTTGGCCAAATTTTTCACATTCTGTGAAACAAAGGGGGGTCAGTTATTGTACAAGGTGATCAACTTTCTGATAGTAAGCTGTATATGGAATCAGTTCTGCTATGAATCAGAGTTAAATTAGTCTACCCAATTAGAGAAAAAGAAAATGGGCAAAACTGTAACAGATGCATAAACATTCGATGAGGTCCCATATGGTAACATGTACACCTTATTCCATCTAGAATTGCATTTTGCTCTAACAAGAGAATCAAGTTATATAAATAGTTTTAATGTAAGTATATATATTGCCGTGTTTATACCAAATCATGTTGAATTTTGTTTTAATGTTTTGTGACAATGCAAACTAACACTTTTTACAGATTTTTTACATGCTAATGATATTTTCTATTTTTAACCTTTGTTTTTTAAATATTCCTTTAATATTCTTTGAGATTTTTTCTTCATTTATGCATTTTTTTCGTTTGGACTTTTTCATATAGTTACCATGTAAGTATATGGTATAGAAAAAAAGGAATTTGATACAAATGCATTATGATTAAAAACTAACATGTTTTAAATCAGCAACTTGTTTTTCACATTTTTTTTTCACAGATATATTATGTTTGTTTCATTTTTGCATGTTGAATTTCTTTTTGTGTTATGGAATTTGAATGTTTGCACTTTGTTAATATGTTTACATTGCAACTCACAGTATACATGTAATCTGTTATTTTGACTTCATCTTTATTTGAGTCATTTAGTTTAAATTTGTTCTCTGCTATTTTTGAAAAATTACCTTTGATGGTGGTGGTGGTTGTGTCATCTTCACCAATGAGTTCTTTGTTTAAATATTTTGGCAACTACATTTAGTGTTTGTGGCTACAAACTTGGTAACCTAAGATAAAAATTGAGATGAATGCATGTTTTTAAAATGGATCAGTGGAAAACTTAAGGAAAAGTGGTAAATTGAAACGGAATATTAGTTAACTTTGCAACTAACTTTAATAAAAGGATAGAAGAAATATCAGTTGCTTCTGCTGAATAAAAGCATTATCAATGGATATGAAATTCACAATTTTTGCAAGTTTACCCTCTCAGATTTAATCACAATTATCTGCTTTCAACTATAAAAACTCCAATGTTTATTTCTTTATTGTGGTCAGCCTTTAATAAATAATGTTAATGGTCGGATATGGTCTGGTTATAGAAGTAATAAAAGTCAGTTGGTTTTCCTCATTTTGACAAGTTTGTGAAACCCTGTCTGGGCTTATGCCAGAGGTCATGTCAAACTGAACGTACTCATGCATTTTAATTAATGCACCTAAACCAACCCTAATTATCCTGTAATTAACATTCAATCGAAATTGTTGCTAATAAATGTATCATTTTAGGATCATTAGATTTTGTGTATGTGCATGTATGCAATATGACATTACTTCAAATGACTTTATACTATCACAATGTCAAATTTACACATATTGCTCATGCAGAAGTACAAAATCAAATGGTCCTCTCGCCATCCATGAAGCAGCAAGAGTTTGCTGTGTTAACTTTCTACACCTCTAATCTGATGATTTATGTATTTCTTTTCAACTCAGCCCGAGGACAAGAAAGAGGAACCACCTGCCAAAAAGGCTGAAGAAGAGGAGGAGGTTGACATTGATCTAAACGATCCTGAAGTTGAAAAAGCCGCCGTCAAAATCCAGGCTAGTTTTAAGGGATTGATGACGCGCAAGAAGAAGGATAAGCCTGCAGAGGAATCATAGAACTGCAATAATATATTGTGTAAGGAACTTGTGTGGAAACTTTTATTTCAGTTGTTTGTTTACAAAAAAGAGAAAAGAACAAAAAAAATCATGTTTGATATTCTCTTCAGATTTGACGATCAATTTGATGATTTGATTTGAACAAAAATTATTTTTGGCATTTTGCCCATAGTAATAAAAAATCATGTTACTTTACTTCTAATGTTAAGATTTTCTGAAAGATTTGGGCAGTACTTGAGATAGCTTATTGGACATCAGAATTAAAATTAAGGCAGAAAATTTGGTGTTTGTACTGAATATCCAGTGTGATTTTTAAACAATTTCAGTTTCATCTGATTCGAAATACAGGTGTCATGAACAATGTTTTGTACAAAATCAATACAATTTCATAAAGGTGATACTAATGTCATATAGTATGCAGTACAATGTACGTGTAATTTGAAATATTATGTGTAATTATGATAAAAAGAACAAAATATCAATTCCCTCTTATTTCAGTATCGTTTAAGCAAAATCACACACAAATTAAAAAATAAATAACTGCATAAAAGTTTCCACAAAGGTCCATCTTCATGTCTTCACCATCTATTTCAACTAAAGAGACACTGTAAATATGTAAGAAAATTTGTAAGCCTATTTTATTGTTTTTGTAGTTCTTGTTTTTGCAGCTGGAACCTCAGTCTTCTTTTTGTAGATAAAGATGGTAGTTGTTTACAAGGTATAATAATTATGTTTCTAACAACAAGATCAAATAACAAGATCATGCAACACCATACATTTTCATCATTTTAATTTTGATTTAGAATGGTTTTACCTATAGCAGGGAGCACTCTTGTAAAAAAAGTACAGTTACCACAGACTCTTTGAAATATCTCAATACCCAAGGTCACAGTTCTGAGCCTACATACTGAATGTTAACATACTAAGTTGACTCTATATTTTGGGTATCATTCAGTGAGACAACATACAAATCAGAAGGGGATTACACTGGGGTGTTGACATACCTCTGGAAGTATGTTAATAGCCTACTTTACTCCATTTATTATTATACACAATTTGGAACGTACAAAGTGGTAAAGGTCACAGGAAACAGTGTTAAGTTGTACCTGACGTGTTTACACATACGTGAAATATTTTCTCATTATATTCAGGGATCATATGGACAAAAGAATTGCATATGAACAAACGAATTGCATGATACCCAGAAATTAGGGAGCCCATTGAGGGCACATGTGGTCCAGTGGATCAGCGTTCGGCCCGCACGCCAAAGTTTGTGGGTTCGAGCCCCGCTGGGGTCAATGTGTTTCGTCCTTGAGTAAGGCGCTTTACCTCAATTACTCTCTACCCAGGTGTATAAATGGGTACCAGCATTATTCAATGTTGGGAAGGTAACAGACTCGCTGTAGATGAGGTGTGGCGATCCCCTACAGCAACATTATATGGTGGAGTCTGGCCCAATCGCTTCGAAAGAGAGATGGGCACTCCGTTCCTGTGTACACATGTCCGTCCCCTTTACCTTTACCTTGGGGAGCCCATTTCTCACTACCTGCAAGTATTGGGACTCACTGAACTTTGACTTGGAGAGTAGGAGAGTCTGTTGTAAAATTTACTCTGTTTAGTTGAAATAGAACATGTTAATTTCATCCAATCAGGTTTATCAATAATTATAATTATGTAGAGAAACCAAAAGAAATCTTAGTCTACCATGATGGCGTCGAGTTGCAACATCAGTGAAAATCTGGAGACAGATCACTGCCCAAGAGAAGCATAATCACTGTCCATGCACAAATTAAAAGTATGATTTTATTGTTTTAATATCTATAGTGTGTATCAGAACTAAATTGGCAGACTAAGCTGATGGCATGAAATTACACAAAACAGATTGAAATAAGTTGCATGATCACACTTAAAAAAATGTACTGATTCAACATAATATTTTGCTACGTTGCCTTTAGAAGGCTTGAAATTACACCAAACTGCATGATCATACTCAAAAAGTTGATGCACCCAGATTTCAATTATATCATTCACTGGGTGGCCTTTAGGTGTGAGTTTAAGTTGGGCAAGAGATTAGTCGTGTGTCGTCAGATTAAGAGTGTGTGTGTATGTACGATGTTAATTCACACAAACAGTCATAACATGCCTGTGGTTTGCCCGACACATGTGAAGTGCCATGTTTGCTTTATGCAAAGATAAACACAAACTCTGCTAATTTAGTATCGGTTAGACTATAAAAGCATTTAGCTCTTATGTGACATGTAAAAAAGATGATTTTGTAAAGGATTATGTGTACAGTTGTAGTACATTATTGCTGGCAATAAATTGATTTTATCTGATAATCAGGTTCAAGTGATTCTTAAAACCCTTCGTATACTCTATGAATGACGGTATGTTACCAAAAAACATACCCTCACTCATGAAATTGAAAAAGATCACCAAAGTCACCATGTAACAATTGTGTTTCAAAAACATTTTCAGTGTATATTCTATCTCTCAAATGATACTTGAAAGTATATACTATCTGATAATCTTAAATGACTTTCTAGCTGTATGTTAAGTAGCCAAAAACAGATAAATGTACGATATACAAAAAAATGACAAAGTTATTGAATGCACTACTACGCCCATCACTACTCACATGTCTAGCGGTGTAGTTGTTTCACTGAATTTTGTCATTATGAAAATAAAGACTGTTTTGAGTAACTAAATAATGTGTAGGACATTCTTAAAAAGAACTTTGTGGAATAAATGCATACCTTAGATGAGATTTTTTTATAATCTTTGCAAAAAAAAGGGGACTTCAAAATTTAGAGATTGTTACTATTTTGCACTGAAAAGAGAGGTGTTGAATGGTTGATGATGACTGCTTGGATGTTACCTATGATAATTTGTTGGATTGCTAAAATACAAAACAGTCCATGCTAATTGAGAGTGGTATAAGAATACTTAAGAATATGCCCTTTGCTAAGACACTATCAGTGATGCACCTGAAAGAGTCAAAGCATTCAAAATTAAGTTTCTTGATTTTTCAAATCACTGAGAGTGCCTTTAAGCATTTTTGAGAGGGGATAAAAAACCAGGAAGTTTATTTACTGGCAGCTAATTGTTATGTAAAAGTGCCTTCCTGATATAATGCCACCCAACTGTGTTCAAGGAGCATAATATGTACCTGAAAGTGCATTAGCTGCCATCTGTCACAGTTTAACATAGAATTTTGTTCTGATGAACAGTAGTGCAGTATGAGCTCTCTTGGTCAAATTAAAATGAGATAGAATCAAACTTGCAGATGACCGCTAATTTTAAGAACCTTAGAGGGTCCATTTGCTAGTCACAAGATTCTTCATTCATAAGGATCACTCATCATAAACTTGGGGGTTATGGAAAGGGTTATGACTAATAACCTTATTTTAGACTAGCAAATGTTAGGAGCTTGACCATCTTATGCAGCACTCTAAAATTGGAATCTGCTCTAAGATTATATTTTAGATCAAATTTATTGGACTCGAGACTTCATGCTAATGCTGAAGTCACATTTACCTATTGAACAGATGGATTGGAAATTCTATGGAAGCTGCCGGTTCCATATTATTTCACATCTCACATAATAGATCGCTGTTAGCAGTATAACTTTCGATATCATCAGCTAGCAAAGAAATCAATATCAAGAATTTATCCTAGTGATGAGCACTAACAAGAATGTCAAGAGCTCATATACATCGGTTTCAAAATCAATCAGTAGTGTTTATAAACAAATCGTGTTAATTGGTCTTCATCCCTAGATTACTAGTGACAGAATAGTCTCTTTGCCAGTACTAGGTGGGTGTCCAGGCGGGCACGTATACTGCGAATACTCACCCAACAAGCCTGGAGAAGTTTGATACGGGCTGAAATCATTGCAGGACATTCTTTCAAAGATTGTTTATGCTGTAGTATTGCATTTTGGTAAGTTTACTTTAGGCCCTGCCTTGAACTGTGATGAATGAACTGCATGTCAACGATCAGCCAATTGGAGCACTCCTATAGCTGACTAATCGGCGATCGACCTGAAACGAAATTCACCAGACTTGTTGTGGTGAGTATTCGCAGTATGTTCTGCAGGACACCCACCAAGTACTGGGACCGAGACTAGTACCAGAAGGTGTACTTATAAATAAATGCCTAATTCAACCTAACACGGCTCTAAAAAAGTGCAACATTAGTAACAAGTCTTTAAATTGATAGTCACAAGGGCACATATTTATACGTTTCTTGTAAGCAGTTTTTGCACTTTTCCAACCTTTTTCACTGAAAAAAAAAAAAAAAAAAAACATTATAAAAATAAACACTGTTTTGAGTAACTAAATAATGTGTAGGACATTCTTAAAAAGAACTTTGTGGAATAAATGCATACCTTAGATGAGATTTTTTTATAATCTTTGCAAAAAAAAGGGGACTTCAAAATTTAGAGATTGTTACTATTTTGCACTGAAAATAGAGGTGTTGAATGGTTGATGACTGTTTGCATGATACTTGTGATGATGTTTGAATTGGTATAAGAAACACTTAAAGATATATGCCCTTGGTTCCTTAAGCAATGTTGAGAGGATATAACAAAACCAGGCAGTTTATTTACTGGCAGCTATTAATTGCATGATGTAATGTGTGAGTGCCTTCCTAATAAAATGCCACCCAACTGTGTTCAAGGAGCATTAATATTTACCTGAAAGTGCATTAGCTGCCATGTGTCACATTTTAACATAGAATTTTGTTCTGATGAACAGTAGTGCAGTATGAGCTCTCTTGGCCCACTCTAAAATGAATCTTAAAAGCCACCATTAAAATGAGATAGAATCAAACTTGCAGAATACCGCTAATTTTAAGAACCTTAGAGGGTCCATTTGCTATTCGCAAGATTCTTCATTCATAAGGATCACTCATCACAATCTTGGGGGTTATGAAAAGGGTTATGACTAATAACCTCATTTTAGACACATTTACCTATTGAACAGAAGGATTGGAAATTCTATGGAAGCTGCCGGTTCCATATTATTTCACATCTCATATAATAGATCACTATTAGCAGTATAACATGCTGCATCGTAAGCTTGCAGACGATAAAAGAAATCAATGTCAAGAATTTATCCTAGTGATGAACACAAACAAGAATGTCAAGAGCTCATTTACATCAGCTTCAAAATCAATCAGTAGTGTTTATAAACAAATCGTGTTAATTGGTCTATCTATATCCCTAGATTGCTAGTGACAGAATAGTCTCGTTCCCAGTACTTGGTGGGTGTCCCGGGGGCACGTATACTGCTAATACTCACCCAACAAGCCTGGAGAAGTTTGATGGGGGTTTGTCAATATGGGCTGAAAACATTGCAGGAAATTCTTTCAAAGATTGTTTACTTTAGGCCCTGCCTTGAACCGTGATGAATGAACTGTACGTTAACGATCAGCCAATTGGAGCACTCCTATAGCTGACTAATCGACGATCGACCTGAAACGAAATTCACCAGACTTGTTATGGTGAGTATTCGCAGTATGTTCCGCAGGACACCCTCCAAGTACTGGGATAGAGACTAGTGACAGTTGGCGTACTTATAAATGAATACCTAATTCAACCTAGCATGTCTCTAAAAAGTGCAAAATTAGTAACAACTCTTTAAATTGATAGTCACAGGGGCACATATTTATACGTTTCTTGTAAGCAGTTTTTGCACTTTTCCAACCTTTTTCACTGTATTGCTGTAGCTTAGATTCTGAGTGTTGTAGTTTCTGACTATTGCCTAATACTGGAGCATGATTGCTTTTTCCAGGCCTTACATTCTATCATTAAGTGCAACATTTGACGTGAAAAGAAAAACAAAAATCTCAGAATTAAGAAGATTGTGTGTAATTTAACTTGTAGATTTCTTCCTAGATACACTTGCTGCACAACACTAAAACACAATCCAATACACAAAATCAAATACCACGGAAGCAGTAATTGAGCATTGGAACTATAACCACTACAGCCATGGTGCCGAAAACACTACAATTACTAGAAACACATTGCTTAAAGAAATACAGTAATATATATATATGTACACAACTTTTGCACATGTGTGGTACGTCGACCACCATTTAGTATCAAAACAAAGTTGTTTAAAGGGGAACTTGCATGAAACCAGCATTAGGTCCAGGGCAGATATTTTGCTCATGACCAAACTTGCTTTAACATTTTTGGTCATTTGCCAGGACATGCTCCATGATTCTATTGTTTCTGTAAAGAAACCTGGTTCAATAGCCAAGACCACGAGTTTCTGTAACTTGACCCATCTGACACACTTTTTTTTGACATACTTACAAATTCGGAAACCCTTCACGGAAGAAAGCACAGGTTTATCCTGTTAAGGTTTCTGAATTCATAGTGTGTCAGAAAAGTGTCAGTGGGTCAGTTTCGGAAACTCGATAAAATAGTACATATAGGATATACTATTGTTGGAATGTTGGTTCAATATTCAGAAAAGGAAGTAAAGTAAACCATGTGTGGTGGGTCTATTAAATAAGGAGTTAAACCACGGTTTAATAGATGGTGAACATTGAACCAATGGACACTGCTCTTCAAACCATCAATAAGGAAAATTTAACATGGACAACAGACACAGTTCGCTAAGGAATTGAATGCAGTTTTGAAAGTATTTATTAACTGCTGGCTGTAGTGCGGGCTCACGTAGTAACTACCATGTGTACCATTTTCGGAATGTATATTCCAACTACGGCAAGACAATTTGAAGATAAAATCTGTTGATAAGATTGGTTAGAATACGGGTAAAACTGACCAGAAAATAGCAAATCCACCATTAATCGCAATAAGTAAACGTAGGTCATGTAGAAAAACAAAATTCAGGATATACAGAGTGGTTACTGTAATGAATAGTGAAGTGCTTTATAAGCGTATTATTATATAACGCCACCCCCATGCCGGTCCGTAAGTATCAATCTTATATCAGGTGACAAAATTGTATCAAAGAAACAGAGGTTTCTTAGCTTGGACAATCAAGAGCGCACTGTGGTAAATCCATTAATTATTAAAAATAAGTTAGCCGCGTGGTATTATAAATCATGATTAGGAAGTGGTTTATATACAACTGGATCATTTGGTATTAACAAAAGTGGTTTTAATTTTCGCAGCTTGTTAAAAAAGAATGCGTTTTATGTTTAAAGGTAATACCACTCAAATTATGACATTTTCTGTACCATTTTCACAACTAAAACAGGAATTCATTTTGTTTAAACCTAGTTAATGTGTCCAGCACCAGTCCTTCCATTACTGCAATTTCAGAAATTTTAAAAGTTATATTATGTTAAAACCTCGAAACAGCAATAATGTTGTTGAGTAAAGTATTCCTGACTTATCTGGTCTAATAGGTATTCAGTTCGAAACTTTACTTTGAGTTCAGTTACACTGTTCTTTGATTTGGGTAGGATTTAGATAGATAGGTTATATCAAAATAATATTCTGTTTGTGGATTGTGTGGGTTACTTTGCATTAATTTTTCTCCGATGGCAAAAAAAAAAAAAAAAAAAACCCCAGTGATTTCCTCCCGTAAAACGCGAGGACAAAATAGGGTTGTACAATTGTACTCAAAACCACACATTTCTTTACTGCCACCAGTAGTGGGGGACTGTAGTGAACAGATCTTTGTGAGTGTCCAAATCCGGATAAAATTGTGAATTTGGTAACAAAGTACTTTATACATTGATAAATAAAATAAATGATGAGCACTTGCCACAACCCCTTTATGGCCCCCAGTTGGATTTCCAAGTTCCACGGGGTAAATTTGTTTAAAATGTTCAGATTGTGTTGAAAGAACCATGAATTGTATGGTTACAAAGGATTCCAAAAAGGTATAGTTTATACGACCTGTGACTTATAGTTTAGGAATTATGGGATTAAAACTGGAAATGGTAAAAAAAAAGTCAATTTTGGTTTGTACAGGAGTCAAAAAATAAAAGTTCTTCCAATTTTTGTGAAAATGTGGTTCAATGTTGGTTTTGGTTAGCTAATAGAAGGAAATATAGGACTAGTTATGATTATATCCGCATTCATATATTCTGGTTCATTGATTGGTTAAACGTGCGTCACATGACCACAAATAGTTTAACTATTTGCGAGAAAGAGAGAGAAGAGAGATCACAGGGAAATAGACCCCTATTTTCCCTAGGGAAATAGGCGCATATTTCCCTGTAGCCGATACTGGTGTTATCAGTTCCTTTATCGTTCTTTCGATGATTGGTCAATACTTTTTTTTGAGTTCTAGCTACGGACCGTGTTGAAGTTATGCATGAGGGTTACACAGACTCTAGCTTGTATTTCTCAACGATGTGTAGTTCGTATGAGCTATTGCTCTACAAGGAACTTGCGCTTTGAGGATATTTCGTCGACACCCGTAGGCAACAACATGGCTGCGCAAGTCATGACAGTTGCAATCTTTATTCCCTGTGCTATATTTAAAAACGCTTCACGCAATGCCAAAACAGAAGCCAGCAAATATATATCACATGACTTCAGCCAGTCGGCCACAAGCCTCATCCTTGCAAACTTTGGTGAGCACACAAAGGATACGAGAGAAGTTCCCAGCTTGTGGCAGAACAATAGCGTAAATAATAAACATGACGGCTTCCTTAAACCGTCTACTGCTATGAAAAATAAACATAGCATAAATAATAAATGTGACAGCTTCCTTGAAATGTCTACTGCTACGAAAAGTATGCATGAAAATGGTGTTTTCTTTACAGGGACTACTCCAACGACCTTGAAAACCATCTGGTACATTATATTTAGGGATATTTCATGATATATGTGCCGATAGATTCATGCCAATTCCTTTAAATACACACCCCATCTTGGAAGAGTTAATGTCTTCCACAAGGGTGGTACTATATGGAATAGACCAATCACACCATTTTCAACAATCAACATGATTATTTTAAGATATATACTGTAAAGCAAAGAACAGGCAGACAGCTGGAAAAAAAGTAACAGGTTTGAACATAAAATGGTAGCTTATTCAAAATATTGCAGATAAAATAGGGGGTTTCCGTAACCTGACCCATCTGACATACTTTTTTTCTGACACACTTATGAATTCGGAAACCTTAACGGAATAAACCTATGTTTTATTTTGTGAAAGGGTTTCCGAATTCATAAGTGTGTCAGAAAAAGTATCAGATGGGTCAGGTTTCGGAAACTCGAGATAAAATAAGTACTATATAGTATATAATATTGTTGGAATGTTGGTTAAATATTTCAGAAAAGGAAGTAAACCATGGTGTGGTGGTATATTAAATAAGGAGTTTAAACCACCTGGTTTAATAGAATGGTGACATTGAACCAATGACACTGCTCTTCAAACCATCAATAAGAAAATTTAACATGGACAACAAGTACCACAGTAGCTAATCGATAGAATGCACGTTTTGAAAGTATTTTATTAACTGCTGCTGTAGTGCGGGCTCAGATACGTAACTACCAATTGTTACCATTTTTCGGAAGTCATATTTCCCACTCACGGCAAGACAATTCTGAAGATAAAATTCTGTTTGATAAGTATTGTGTAGAATACGGGTAAAACCTGACCAGAAAATAGCAATCACTATACTATGCAATAAGTCAACGTAGGTCATGTAGAAAAACAAAATTCAGGAATATACAGAGTTGTACTGTAATAATAGTGAAGTGCTTTTAAATCGTATTATTATTATAACGCCCCATGCCGGTTTCAGTAAGTATCAATCTTATATCAGGTGACAAAATTGTATTCAAAAGAAAACCAGAGGTTCTTAGTATTGGACAAATCAAGCACAGCACTGTTGTATTCCATTAATTATAATAATAAGTCTAGCCTGCGCTGGTCTTATAACATGATTAGGAAGTTGGTTTATATCCAACTGGATTCATTGGTATTAAAAGTGGTTTTCATTTCGCACTTGTTAAAAAAAGAATGCGCTCTTATGTTTAAATGTAAATACCACTCAAATTATGACATTTTATGTACCATTTTCACAACTAAAACATGAATTCATTTTGTTAAACTAGTTAATGTTTACAAGCACCAGTCCTTCCATTACTGCAATTTCAAAAATTGTTAAAAAGTTATAAATTATGTTAAAACCTCAAAACAGCAATAATGTTGTTGAGTAAAGTATTCCTGACTTATCTGGTCTAATTGGTATTCAGTTCTGAAACTGTTACTTTGGTTCAGTTCAATGTTTCTTTGCTTTGGGTAGATTTAGATAGGTTATAATCAAAATAATATTTCTGTTTGTGGATTGTGGTACTTTTGCATCAAATTTTTATCAGAATGCAAAAAAAACCCAGATGATTTCCTCCAGTAAAGAGAGGCAAGTGGTTGTACAATGTACTCAAACCACACATCTTCTTTACTGCACAGATAGTTTTAAAAGATAAAGTGATTTTTATTGTTTGTTCATATTTTGATCATGAAATTTACGAGTCCAAAGGAACACAAGTCTTTCATTGCGAAGACTAAAATGTTGTATTCCCTCCAGTAAAAATGTTAACAAATCATATTAAGATCAATGTTGTTCAGTGAAGGACTGTACAGTGTAAGGCCACACCAAACAAAAATAACCAGAAAGAGCAATAAACTTAACTATATAGTTATTTATCACTCAAAGAATAAAACCTATTTTTGTTTATATTTATCTATGTTATCAAAAGTAATATTCTTGCCCTTGCAACCATGTTACCATTTAACCTCAACTGATGGATTTAGTCAATTGGAGTTTGAGATTGCTCTAAAAAAAGAACTGGTTAGGAATTCTCCTTGGAAATGGTTCTAACTGAAGTGAGTTGGAAATTATTTACTCCTTAGATGGGCTGTACAAGTCAACATAGCCATGGCAAATTTTGCTCATAGAAAATCATGTGTTATGAGATGATTGTAACGCAGCTAAGGTGCTACAGGCTGGTGTTCTGAAAGGGAGTCTTGCTTTAGACCTGGGTTTTAAACCAGGATTAGTCCTACATGAGTGGACCTTTTTTTCTTTCAAAATACCTCGAAAGTTAAATGTAATGGATGAGAAAATTCCTCATAGATGGGCCAGAACAGTCCATCCATGAGGAATTTTCTTGCCCATTACAGCACATTTTTACAAGTATGTTGGGAAGAAAAAAGGTCTACTCATGTAGGATTAACCTGGTTTAAACCCAGGTCTAAAGTTAGACTCCCTTTTAATAGCCATAGTGTGTATGTGTCAATGTGAAACACATGCACAGGACTTGAGCCAGTCAAAGGCAAAAAGTAATAAGGGGACTGATCAATTAAAAATCTACCATTATTTTAATAGCTTCCAATTTAAAGTGTTTAAGAATGGGAAAAAAAGATATTGTGTTTAGCCACTGCTGTGTATCTATCATATCATAAAACAAAATAATATTTTAAGACATGACATCTTGGCTTGTTCTTGTTTGACAGCAGCTAAAACAATTCTCTAAATATTAAGACATGTATTGTGTGGCGCAGATAAGCAATAATTCCATTAGATGTTGCTTAGCAATAGAGGAAAGAGTGGAATTATGAAGAAGAAACAACAAAAATTTTGCCTTTGATTTTGGAAAATGCTGTGCAGCCCATATTGCTAAAAATTGTCTTAATCTTGGTTTTAAACAATATTCATATTTTGAAAAGGAAACAGTTTTTAATATATGAACATATTGCAGAAGTAAAATGAAAAAAAAATTGTGTCACAGTGTAGTGGACATAATTCAATATCTCTTGAACAAAGAAACTTAACATCATAATAGCTGGCCTTATAAGTATATGTTTACTATGGATCAAATTGCCAAGAAATTAATGCGATGTTCCGTTCAATTAGTTACTAAGTAAGATTAGTAAAAGTAAAAAAGTTAGAGTGCCAGAAAGTATAATTTGTCTGGAGTTGATAACTCCTGGTTCCGTTGATATACCTTGAACCTTCAGCGTCTATGCACATATCACTCATCAATTCAAAGTTAACCCATCTTTTTTGTGTGTGCTGTTTATTGTACATTTAAAGAGATACAATATTAAAAACATTTCAATTCCAAATTCTTGTGTGTATGTGTAGTCATGTTTATGTGTGTTAATTTGATTCACAAATATAACGCATCCACCACAGATGGGCATATGTAATGTGGACATTCAAATCATATTGAACTGGCTTTAGATGCAGCTTCCTTCTATTGTTTCTTTGCAAAGGAATTGAAGAAATTCTTTTATTTCATTGCACTCTGTTCAATGTATAGCGGGGTCCAACGATTATGCAATCTCTCTTTGAGCGATGTTCAAATTGAAATTGACATCCTATTGTCTGTTTCAGGTCCTTTCAAATTTAACAGTGGTCACTGGTGATTCCACTTCCTTACTATAGATCAATATAAGACGGTTGGCAACTTATGTACATTGTCGAAATCGCAAAATCAGAATGGTAGGCCGAGTGTTGGGTCTTATACTTGCCACCAAATAGGCGGGAAATATTATGTTATCGTTCCGCGTGTAAAAGTAAACCAAATGTACTTGAGCATTTGCACAGAAATGCGCGCACCACGCATAATATCGAGGGTTGACACACAGAAGGATGTAACTCACTTTTTGGTGATTTTGAGGTTTTGGTACAAAAAAAATCCGTAACACCTACAGATTCTGAAAACCATGAAGCCTTAACTCAAGTCTACTTCATATTGCCTATAAAGCAAAATAACACTTCACCACATCTCAGTGGTGCACACTATGTTTACTAACAGAAAGCCTTAGCTCTGAGTTACGACCTTCTGATGGTAACTAGCTGTATTTGGCCAAACAATGAGTTGGGGCTTCATAGCTTGCACAATTGCCAGAATTGCAACAGCTTTTTAGCTCCCTATCCCACTTATATTGATGATTTCTTTTAAAACATTCCAAAGGGATGACATGCTTAAAGGTTGACTCAGAGATTTCCTGAGGAGGGCGCCCTCAATTTCCCAAAAAATCATGTTTTTTGCATGTACATAATGCTTGTCCATATACTAAATACTGTGTGAAATTGCTTAGCTTGAATCGAATTCCTTCATTTTGAAAATCACAACTTTGTTAAAAGATTCCGGATCCGAAATTTTTGTTATACACAGTATCCTATGGGACGTAATACTACACATATATGTTTACTGCATCAAAACGAAAAATCCAATTCATCTCAAATTTCGGAATTGTGCATTTTAGGTTACTATCTTTAGTTCTTGTTGACTATTTTTCATTTACACAAAAAACATATTTCGAAATCTCTGGGTCACACTTTAAACAACATGACACTTGTTTATGTGCTTGAACTAATACCTAATTGATTTATGAGCATAATCTGGTGCTTATATAAGGGAGTGCCACATGTTACAATTCACTTGTTACAACTGTATTTTCTTGGTGGACATCAGTTAATTTTATCTCCTATACACTGCAGTAAATTTAGTATTTTTGAAGATACTAACACAAGTTATTGGGTATACATCTGTGAAGAATTTTTGCTTAACCAGAACCTCTTCATATCGAATCTATCATCTAACTCGGGTGAGCATTTTATGATTTGGCTTTCTGATAAAGTTTATACTATAGACCTACATGTATACAACTGTCACCAACTTAAATGTAGCCAAGTTATTATTTAAAAATACTGTGTTATATAGTTATTTTATTAAAGAGAAAATAGTGATGCAAATTTTAAAAGAAAAGTTGTGCAAATGAGGGATTTAAAGCTATGATCTGCTTAACATGACTATATACCCATTTGTATTATTATTCTGTTTAATGTAAGGTGTATAGTTTCTATATTATAATATTTAATTGGATTTGATTACATTATTAATTTGCTTACATTAGTTATTATTACTTACTTACATTAGGACTTTATGTTATTTTGGTTCTCATGATTCAAAGAGGTAGACGTAGAGTCATGTAACCATTTAAGTGCCATTTAGTATGTTACATTTTAGCTGCTGCTAGATGACAGGCGCGGTCGATTAGGGAGGGGGCCGCAGCCTCCGGTAATTCTGCAAAATCTGCAAAATCAGCCCATTTTGGACAAGTTTCAGCTTCAGCTCCCGGTAATTTGAAGTTTTTTCAAATCCTGGATCTGCCACCTGATGAGTGTGTAAAAAGAAGCATACATGAAAAAAATGTTTACCAGTGTCATTGTGGATATTTCTAAATATAATTGGCTTTATGACTTACACAGTGAATTCAACAGCAAAACTTACTTGAATTGAATGTGAGATAGATTGATTTCTGGTTCTTAACAAGTTTGTAGTAGATGAGAATGGAAACTAAGTAGCATATTATTGGTCTCAGATGTAGCTCATTGCCCTCATTTTGATGCATGAATTTATTTTTTCAGTGCTGCTTCATGAAAACAAGTCAACAGAGTACTAATGTAATTGGTATGGTACATGTACATGTAGTAAAGAGCCTGCTTTGAAAAAGATGGTCCATCCACATGATATTGTATGTTAAATGTATCACTAACTTTCAATCTTGCGGAATATGAATGATTTAACCTACATTTAACCTACATGAATATCGTACTCATTGTGCAGAATCACTTTGCATTTCTTGGAAAATTTTACTTTTGTCAAGTTCACCCCCTCCAAAAAAACTAAAAAATTAAAAAAAAAAAAAACCTAAAATTTTTTAATTATAAGTTTTTGCAACTGAATTAAAACCACTTAAAACACTTATTTGAGGTCTCTACAATCTGATTGAAATAATGTGTCAATCATAGGCATGATTGAAGATGTAACTCACAGATTACTGTTTTCGGTTACCGTCAGAAGGACGTAACTCAGCACTTAAAGAAATATTAAAGAATTTCTTTAATTCTGCTGTTCATAATTCAAAATTGTTCTTTGTTTACTAAAGTTTATATGTTTACTTACAGTACCATATATGAGCTTTATGAGATGTTTACATTTTGAGTAATGAATAGATTTGCTTAGTAGAAAATATTAAACATCACATTTCTCAAAAGCAGAGTTGAGTCTGAGTTGAGGCTTTCTGATTGTCAACCCTCGATATACACACTGTCTCTTGCGTTGTCTTTCGCCTACATGTGAGGAAAAATATGGCAGAACGCATGGCTCTCATGAAACATGCATTTTGGTTCCCAGCCCACGTTTGTGCTCCCTCGCTTTTAAAATGCATTGAAAGTGAACGCGTAGAGAGTGTAACTGTTTCAGCAGTACAAAATGGTCAGTGTATTGAAACACATGCTTAGTGGGCTCTGTTGTATCCGTCATATTTGTTCCTGCCTTATCTAGATCAATATTTACAGAAGAGAATTTGAATTTGTGCGAAGTCCCTCTTAGCATTCTCACTGCTTTTAAGAATAACTAAAATGGTGAACTCTTCTACCAGATCCCAATATCCAAATCTAACAAAACTTGGTATTGGATAGTGGTGCATGCAAGTGATACACACCCATGCATCATGTAGTAGTAAAACCAAAGTTTTAAATCCGGTTTTGTCCCTGTGAACGAGGGTGGCCAGATTCACCTCACACTCGCAGCAACCGCCCCACTCCCTCCTTCCACTTCACCCGATTCAATGCATCCTCCACCCTCAAACCAATCCTCCTACTCTCCTCCTCCACTTGCTTCTTCTAAGTCTTCTTTGGACGTCCTTTCCTCCTCGAACCTCCCACCTCAAACTCAAAAGCCCTTCTTAAAACATGCCCGTACCAACGTACACTATTCGCCTTCGCCAAACGGTCCAACACATCCATGTACCATTCTGCTGGTTGAGAGCATGGCATCTGCTACCATTCTCCTTAACTGTTGCAGTGATGTTAGAGGTCCAGGTTGATGCACAAGACTTGCATATATCCTCACAGGAAAAAGGCAAGAGGGGCAAATCAAGTGACAATATTTATTCAGTAATAGACTTTTTCAAGCTCCATTACCATGGACAAACTTGAAAATGTTGCGATCCTTGGACCTTTTTGGTTTAGATTCACTAGATAAACTTGAGAAAAGTTTATTTCCAAAATATCAGTTTTTTTTTATTCTGATGAAGCGTTTTGATGTTATGTGCGTATCGAGGTGCCCCATAGGTTGTGTTGTAGAAAATACAAAATTGCAATTTTCCTCCAGAGAAGATCAAATTTGCACGTAAGATCAGGCACACACACTATTAGGCCAATGGTTCAGATGATACAAAAATCTTGTTTGAGGGAAGTCGGGGATCACAAAATGCCTCTTTAACATATTGAGTTTGATATGGCTTTTACTTGTATTACAATATTTAAATAGAGTTACACAATAGCCACCAAAATGGCATCTTCAGTCATTTCAATTTCTTCAATTCACCTTGAAGAAACAGTACAAAATACAATACAGTACAAAATAGTCTGCCAATTCCTATTGAAACATGCTTTTTAGGCTCTTTTTGGGCATGTTTTGCCCCTGCCTTACCTAACAATGAAATTTACAGGAGAGAATTTTGAATTCATGGTCTTTAAAATATCTTCTTTTTTTAAACCTAGATTGACAATGTCAGTTTTTTGCAAATTAGATTTGAAATTTACCCCATTTTTCTAAAGCCTGAGCTCCACAGAATTGGGATTTCATGGCATTTCACGTCGCCATACCATACCGTACTATAAATATTATAAATACGAAAGAATCGCACCTGAATTATTATACAAATATTGAGTGCACATGAGGGACATAGTCAAATCTATTGACCCGAGGTGATCTTGAGACCGTACTAATTTCCCGAAGCGGAGCTGAGGGGAATATAGTACGGTCTCGAGATCACCTCGGGCAGTGGCGGATTTAAGGAAAAGGGCCCTGTCAGCAGCTTATGGTGGGGCCCATTTATCGTCAAGAAGCAACGCAATATCGCACTTTAGTGCAACTAAGTTGTGTCCGAGGGGGGGCCCTGAGAGCAATATTTTAGGGGGCCCTGTCAGCAGCTGCTGACTCTTAAATCTGCCACTGACCTCGGGTCAATAGATTTGATTATTACACCTCATGAATATTCATGAACATAATTATGCTATCTCATTGGCCGATTCCTATTAAGCAAACTATTTCCTTAGGGAAATAGATTGAACTGTTTCCCTACAACCTCGTCCCCAGAGTCACATTGAGGTGTAATAAAACAAATACTACATGGTTTATATCGGGAAATAGGCCCTTAGCCAGTACCGCGGGAAAATAGTGTGCCCTATTTCCCTCTAACCATGTAGTATTTGTATACTATGGCCCGAATAAAGGGCAGTTAATATTTGTTTTATATACCTCATAAATAGATCCTTTCTGCTGCAGTAACGAGACTACAGCTAGGGCTGAAAATTACTATACCAGTCAAAAAAGGTACTATACCAGACAAAAAACTACACGTTTTATGCAAAATAGTGAAACTATACCTTGTCATGTGACTTTCATTTAACCAATCAGATGACGGGGATCTATCTATGAGGTATATAAACCAAAAGCGTAAATCTCTAGGGCAAATATTCACCCAAAAACTATCAAACTACACTCAATTCTAGGTTTTATAGGAACTATGGCGGTGTTGTTCTCCCCACCATATATAGAACTACATAATTTTTTGAGCCAATGGTGCAACAAGAGATTTTGGGGCACCCTTTCTATTGTCTTCATATGAAGTGATTTCAGTTAGATAAGACCCACAAATAGATTCGTACCTTGTCTTTTCACATTTTTAGGGCAACCTGTGGTAAAAACTCTTGTTTGCACCTTTAATGTTTATGAGACGATAACTTTTTTGGCATCTGTACAACTTGTCACTCAAAATAAAACAAAATAAAATTAATACTATATCTATTTTTATGTGGATTTGAATGATTGGCTTGTGCAATTCTTACAAACAAAATAACCTGCATATTACAGTAGCACATCAATTCTAAAAGCATTTTTCATGGCGAAAATTTTCACACATTATTGTACATTAAAACATGAGACAATTTCTATGGTACAACATTCCTGCTCAAAAAGGATATATTGCATATAGTATAGATAGATATCGCTTGTACACCATAATAGACTATGAGCACTTCTATACTTGCCCTTACACCTACACTAATTTATATGTGGTTGACGCACAAACAAGCAAAGAATCTTGCTTGTTACTTTTTTGGTGGTGGAATTATGGATAACATTTCCGAAATATGTATTAAAAAATGTTCAATTAAACATTTTAAAATCTGTTTGAACTGTATCTAGTAAATGAAATGGTCTTAAAATGCATTTTTCATTTGAATTAGAAAAAACTAGCGTGAACCTATTGTGATATTATAAAGGTAGCAAGATGATACCATATTAACACTAGTCAAAGAATTTGTCAGCATTTTCAATTACGATTCAGACCGTAAGTATAAGGTTTACCTGGTCTAGATCCAGAGGTCAACAGCCTTTCACATTTGAATGTGACAAAGCTGTTCTTCCAGATTTGTTACCATACATAATGCCACGAGACTGAGTTGGTGAAACACTTCAAATGCCCTCGAGAACTGCCCTACTGCCCATTCAAAAGACGCGCAATTGTTTTAACAATGATTCTGTTGCAGACTATGTTCCTACCCTCATTAGACGGGTATGTAGGGTCTGGGGGAGTTATGTCGTAAGAAGGTCTTGGGTTCGATCCACCCGGCACTATTGTGCACTTGGCAAGAACACTAACTCATTTGCCTCTCTCCACCCAGATGCAAAATGTAGTTAGGATATAGGCGGACAATACCTCGTACGAGATTACACCTACTTTACTAAAGCAATCTTGCCATCCAAAGCTGCTTAATGTTATCCAGTGTGAACTTCAGCCTATTTGCCGAACAAACTAGGGTTCATTCTCATGCTAACCAGATGTTAGTCCCACACCTCACATGGACATGAATCAACTGGTTTCATCACATTTTAGAGGTTTTAAAGCGCAACATCACTTGCCAATACAATTGTAGTGAAACAAAAGTACATCAGAGCACATTACATCTAACAAGTTTATTTTCTTAGACAAGATCTTACAGCTGATCAATATCCTTCTGAAAATTAAAAGGTTTTGTTTCACAGAGAACATCGACTTTGTGTTTGACCGTTCTACCGCTACAACTGAAGTCATCACCGCAGGCGATTGTGTAAACAATCTCATCGCGCAATATACACAGTCACTTGTTGCAATTCGTACTATTTTTGAGTGGTGGGTTGTGGTTTTGTTTACTGCATGCAACGCCTTTCTGACAGAATTTGACACTTTCCAACAGTTCGGAAGGTGTACAAAACCTGCGTAAGTAAATTGCACCTTAACTATAAGTTTTGTTGATTTTTTTTTTTCTTTACTT
Organism: Ophioderma brevispina; assembly: GCA_023653785.1. Lineage (NCBI taxonomy): Eukaryota > Metazoa > Echinodermata > Ophiuroidea > Amphilepidida > Ophiodermatidae > Ophioderma > Ophioderma brevispina. The sequence continues at coordinate 156,722 of JAMKCH010036026.1, forward strand.
ACACAGCATTTGAGGATCAAATGTTTGACGTAATTCTCTGTCATAATTTCTTACTATTAAGCAAATTGTACCTCATGATACAATAGGTCACAGCTAGTGAACAAAAACTAGATACGGGTAATGACTACTACTCAAATGCACACCACTTGCTTTGAGAATTAAATTGAAAGATAAAATCTTAATCTTAAATGCACTTCATTTTGTTCTCAAGATATTTAACTTTTTCCAAGGTTAATTAAGAAATAATTCATGTACAATTTGGTATCAAAAATCACACTATTTTACAAAAATGTACTGAAATAATTCTATTTTCATTGGTGGTTATTTTCCTTTAATATTTTTTTTCAAAACTATCAAGATATGCATACCAATAAATTTAGCATAAACATTTTTCTGCTTACAGCTAACGACAGCATATGATACTAGTAATCAGCAAATAGAAGGATCTGATTTTTTTACAACTTTACAATACAGTGGCCAGCAAAATTTTACATAATTTACCATGCTGATTATTTCATCGAACATGTAAAAAAAATGCTTGTTCCTCCACTGACCCACCCCTTTTTTTGTAAAGTAGTAGAAAAACCAGTTTTAAATCCAGTTTTGTCCCCACGAATGGTGTGGCCAGATTCACCTCATATACCTCAATACTGCTGTGTGAGGATTACTGAGCAAATAGATAATTGACCGGATACCCTTCTGATGTCCGCTCTCCAGATATGATCCCTTTGGTATATTTCTTCTTTTTAGTTCTACCAGGTAACCAACTACCCTCCTCATCAGAGCAGAAACCCAATGGGGGTGATGGTTTTGCCGCTGGACAACCTGGCCGTGGGACAGGTAGTACTGGTTATCAGGATACCAGCGCCGGCCCTCAAAGAAAAATGATATTGAGAAGTTTTTACAGTACAAAATAAAAAACCAAAAAATTACTAACCCCAATTTTCAATATTCCAGAAAGAAAAATCATTACTCTTTCAAAAATTTCACATTTAAATAACACCAAAAACAGCCTTTTAACAGTTTTCTGTAAACTTCCAAATTGTTTTAAAACAAAATGAGTAACAACACTCTCAAAATCTACTCTATTTAGACTTATTTCGATCTTGGCTTATAGTTTTTATCGTTTACTTTTAGGTCGCTATCTCTTGTACCCCATAATTTTTTTGCAAACATTTTTTTTCTTGGGGGAGGCTTACGATTTGAATTCACATTTACTAACTCGCTGAAATAAGGTTTAGAACAAACATCTAGGCACTGTAATTGCCACATCAATATCACCTAGGTAAAATCGGGCCCCATCTGGGGAATAAGCTATACCGCTATTTTCATCGGATTATGATTACTGACCTTTATTCCTCTAAATTGCATTTTTAGCTCAAAGTTTCTTAATGGGTGTCAATCAGGACAGAGGGACTGGACAAGTGGGTCTGTTCTTAAATGTTTGCAATGCACAGGTGCTGGTTGCTTCCCCATTTCAAACCATTTTTTAATGGCCCTTGCAGCGCAATCTACAATCACCAGGGGTAAAATAATATTGACTTATTTTCTTTTTACGTGAAAGAATCCTGCTCTTCTTCTTGTAACGTAAAACAAACCAAAACTATTAAAACTAAAACCATGTTTGAAACAAATTCAAATTTCCAGTACAGTACAGTTTAGCTCTTTTTTTAAAACGTTGGTATTGTACTTAAAAAAACACAAAAATATTGGTTGAATTACAAATTCGTCAAAACTATAGCAATATTGGTTTTTTCAACCACCTGCCCTCTGCCAATCACATTTTTCATACAAAGGCATACATGCATGCTCCAGAAATGATATTATGTTGAGTATACATTAAGATACACCAAATAACCTCTATTTCGGCTACTTGCACATTTCCGGCATTAGTAGAACCCTCAAACTGGCAGCAACATAAAAGTCCAACGTTTATTAACCTATAAAATGTTATGCAACTGATTCCCCATTCACCTGTCAACTTCCAGTTTGAGGCTCTCGCAAATGATGACACGCAAGAGCGACTATGTTACCACTTTTATCATCTGTTGGTTGTTTCATACGCGTCATTGATAAATTCATTTTTTACTTCACATTATTTGAAGTGAATAAATAGTATCACATGGGCCCCTCATTCATATGACTAAAATTATTTTGCACCATATATGCCCAGTTAATTAAAAGGCCCCAATTGTTCGCATGCTTAATATCATTCACAATGCTCTCCAAACCGTTTCTCCTACAAATAGGTTACTAACTTAAGAGATGACACCAACAAAGCAGAGCATGCTTAGTTACAACTCAACACAATTACAAGATCATTGTCTGTTGTATTCCGGAGTTACTCCAAGCTTGTAAATACCTTTCAGGGTTTTCTCACTTGACAAATCAGGATGATTTAAAGGCACTATCAGTGATTTGCTAAATCAGAAAATTTTAAAAAAAAATCTCAAAATCATATTTTTGGCATTAACAAATGTACAGTTAGGTATTCTAACATACCCTACAAGTGCTAAAGACCGAAAGCAACCTATCAGGACAAAATCATACATTTAGCCATTCTGTATGTGCTGCGGACCGTACTACAACACATAATTGAATGGATTTCATATTTTGGCCCGCTGTTTTCTTCCTTTTCTATTAAGTTTTCAGTTACAAAAAAAAATACTTTTGAGAATTAGACATTTTTTTTTCATCAATTATTAAGTTATTTTGGGGTGAAAAGCTATCTTTTGGGTGAATACAATTAGTGTCCTTAAGTAGTACGTTAACATGAATGAGGACAGTGATTTCTATGCCGTGAATAACAGTTTGTTACATCAGCTCTTTTTTGTTTTTTTTTTTTTTGTTTTTACAATGGACAACCGTCAGGGGTGCTGATCATAGACCCGATTTGTCAAATGGAACAACTCACAAGTATGCAGACAATTTACTCAGTTGGAAAGCATATTCATACCTTTCACAGATGAAAAGTTATGAGCTGTTCTGCCATTATAAAACAGTTATGAAACTGTCAATTAATACCATACAAAACACATGGGCGAGTATAAAAAAACATGAACTGCACAATCATATATGGAACTGAGAAAACTTTCGGCCACTGCTCCTGTGCTAACCCAATCATAATTGGTTCAAAGTATTTATAATACAATTGAGATCATTATTTATAAGTGGTTTAAATATTGAGGCCTAGGGTTCACATAAAAAAAAAAACCAAAAAAACAAAAAATTATGACTAAAATAATGGTGACCAAAAGTCTTACTATACAATTATGGGCAAAAGGAACATATAAAGAAAACTGCTTGATGGAAAGGTATAGATGATGTGCATTTTTTATGTTTATGGGCCCCTGTTCTTGGTGTAAGAGAGAATGGCTAGGCAAAAGCACACTATGCTTGCATGGGAATCTGTTTTGCTGTACTTTTGTTTCAAAATTAAAAATACTAATTCCTTATAAAGCATAATAAGCTAATACTTACCAGCTGCATTTTGTGACCAATAGATCAGGAAAGATTCTGCAAGTAATTAAACCAGATTTTATGTGGTCTGTCACAGAAAGCTACTGTAATATTTTGCCTGCCAGAAAAAACAGAGGGCCGTCCTGAATGTCAACAAGTTACGTCATAGGTCACATCATCTATATCTGAGCATTTATGTCTCTTTGTACATGCAAGGTCGTATTTGGAGTAACGGGATCCTCATTCTGCCAAAAAACAAACCATTTGATTACTTGTGTGATATTTCATAGATGAATTAAAGTCGGGGAAAGTCTCTTGCCCATAAAACTAGGTTTCTTTTTAAGTTCCTTTAATCAATCTACACCATTGAAGTGTTATGAGTATAGAATATAAAATAAACAATTTCAATGTCAAATCTTTTACACTACACTTTAAATCAAAGACTGGTATGAGAATATGATCATGAAATAAATGTAACGATATGTGAAAAAGCATAACGCAATTGTATGACCAACATGAAACACATCTAAAAACACAAAGTAATGATAGCATCTAGTGACACCTTATAACAACTATCTAAATATACCAAATTCAGGGAAACAGTTAAAACATAAATAAAACAAATAATTATCTGAATATTTAAACCAGGGTGCTAGCTTCCGAATTTGCAAATTAACATTGACGTACTATCAGAAATCTTACAAATTTAATTAAAGTTCATCAGGAAATAAAATATCAGACTAAGCATAAGCAAGTCGGATTCTAAAACGGAGGAAATTGGTGTTTTGGTAACAATTACAAGTGGCAGTTGCAGACTGGGTCGGAATAGCAAAGTGAGTACAGCAAAAGACGTAGTATTGCGGTAATTTCGCCAGACCATAAATGTCAAAGCTGAAAAACTTTCCTAGCGGGAGGAAAGTACCCTTCCACATTGGAAAGGCAAAATCTTACTCTGAAGGCAGAGTTGCAACGGTACGCACCACGCAGCAACATTAGCAAAAGTGGGTCCACGGGTCTGTCTTTGGACCTTATACAAGGTCCAGGGAGCCTTGCCTTATGGTTGCTGGATGGGGCCAGGCGGGGGGGCTGACATATGGGGATGGACACCAATGGAAATTTTTCTTTTGACATTTGGAAATATTTTTCTTTGCAACAAAATACAAATTTGGAAATATTACTAATAGATTAAATCTCCTAGTTGGCAGTATACTGAGTAGCCTGTATACATTGGTGTGAACAACATTTTACTGGTTACTAATGGTGTCAAAGACTTCTTCTGCCAAACTCTGCTACTCTCCTTACTTTTTAATACCCGGGACATTCTCTCCACTCCAGCAAAACTTTCTTTTGAAGATTTTTGCCAGAAACATCTCTGGATCACATCAATAGAAAAGCCCCGTTTCTGCCTCAGTGCGCATGCAGTGAGAACTGGATCTTACAGTGTAGATAAACAACCAACCGATGAAGAGATTTTTCAAGTGTAACACGTCTATATTCATCCTTTATGTGCCAAATAAACCACAGATCATCATAGATTGGTTGACTCTTGTTAGGTACCGCGCACAGAAGTAGACAGCACTACTGAAGGTGGCAACAATGCAAGAATTATTTCTCTAAAATAAATGCTCCAAACTGACATGGGATCCATATAAAAGAGATTAAATCCTGCCATTATTCAGTTCATATAGTGCAAACAACAACAACAAAACATACCCAAACAAGAAATCACAAGATACACAGAACAAACATTACACACTGAAGTACCGACACAGACGAAATCGCAGTCAAGTTGTGAAGAGACAACACGAACACACATGCGGAAGACAGATTTAAGGTGGTGATTCTGGTCTCTGAAAGCATATAAAAGAAGAGAGAGAAAGTAATTAACACACCACTAAGACAGACACAACACAGAAACATGTTGGGTACAGCTTCAAGTATGACCTATGCAAGCTTTGACAAAAAGAGGGACGAGTTTTTGCGCTCACATCCTGCCGTAAATACATTAAGTTTTTTATTTTCTGTCACTAGCTTCTGGGTTTGGCCAGACTATTTTGTTATAAATGAACAATAATGATTATTGCAGTGGGTTGCATGATTGTCCTCTAAACAATGCTCAGGGAACATATCCTTGATCACCGTCAGTCAACCAGAGGTCATATTTTGAAGCGTGCCCCTTAGTACTATGCTAGCATATGATAACAGACAAAACTAACAACGTGTAAAATAGTATCTGAGCTATCATGAGTAAAGTAGGCTACGTCAATTATTGTTGGATTTTTTAAAGAGTACACAAAATTAAAAACTGTGTCTCTTGACATCTTATGTTAATATGATCTTCTCATACCTCAATTTTGTCTATTTATTGGAAAGCCTTTTTTTATCAGAAATCAATTTTATGACTCTTTTATTGTCAATATTCCTTCCACAGATTAAAATACATAAAAAAAACTTCCAAAATGTTTCAAGCAATGTCAAACTATTTAGTCCTAAATTTGTTATAGTTTTGAAAATGAAATAGAACAAACAATTTGATTTTGTCCCTTGCATGTATAAGCTTTGCAAGATGTCATCATATCAATCAACACATTAAATTTTCTCCACTTTCAAGACGTGCCTAATGTACTCATGTTACCTTAAATATTCCCTTACGTCTAATAAATATAAAACATTGATCACTACACTTCTAATAATCAATACATTCCCATGACTAAGAAGAATTTCTTGCTGGGCCCCTTGCAGTTGTACATTAACATTGATTACACTGTCAATTTTGCCAGATCAGTTCCAGTTATGTTGGCAAACTGCAAAATATGGGCCCTGCAAAAATCTTCTTTCTTGTACATTAAGTTCTTCAGCATGACTTACATTACATGGATGGAATGACACAGCTGATAGAGTTCCACCACCACAAGAAACACCTAAGTCCTCTTAACCCTCAGCTAATAATACCTTTGTTGCAGTGCTTCTGCATATTCATCTGAATACATGTTGTATTCAGTAGAATACATGTTGTATTCAGTAGAATACATGTTGTATTCAGTAGAATACATGTTGTATTCTGTCGAATACATGTTGTATTCAGTCGAATACATGTTGTATTCAGTCGAATACATGTTGTATTCAGTCGAATACATGTTGTATTCAGTAGAATACATGTTGTATTCAGTCGAATACATGTTGTATTCAGTCGAATACATGTTGTATTCAGTAGAATACATGTTGTATTCAGTCGAATGCAATATGTATTCATCCGAATACATATCGTATTCATATGAAAAAACATTTTAAGTACCTCTTCTAAAATATTTCCTCATCTTTTTTCACAGATACCGTCTTACAATGTTTCTGATTAGCTTAATAAATGATTTAGCATTCTTTGAAGCCAATCAGTGGGTTGTTCTCAGAAAGTTAAGAGCTAACATCCATATTAGTTGTTGAGCAGACATCAAAGCACCAAAGCTAAAAACGTAACTCTTAAAACTAGTCTCTCACAACTCAACTCACACCTTAGTGGAAGGACCTCTCTGATCAGGAATCCTCTCTCGAAGAACTGTGTACTTAGTTTAGTACTGGATCTTAGGGAATTCAAATTTTACAATAAAATAACACAAATGGTGCAAATTTGCACAATTAATCACACAGCAACCACAATTTTGCTTCTTTTGAAACTTTTTGGAAATCATGATAAATAAGTATTACGGAATGATAGATTAGCCTTTTAAAACAGAATGCCAAGCCAATTTTAATTTCACATCCAGCTATTGTTCCAGTTTTGCATGAACCATGCATCTTCATTTAGCTCCCTAAATTATAACATCACCTATGACCAAATATATGAATTCATAGCATAGTACCAACCAAAAGTTCTTTTCAAGTAATTCTGTAAATATCTGTGAAGATGACTAGGTAACACATTCATTAATTATTTCCTGTCTCCTTTACTAATTAGAATAAATATGTCCTATCAGGTATACCATTTTACTACATTTACAATTTATACCACCTGTTTAAATAATAATGCAATGTACAGTTTTAGTATGACACTAGTCTTATACATATGCAAATAATAATTTTTTTGGGGGGGGGGTTACAAAGCAACATTTTGTGTGTTGCTAGTTACAGCTTTAAAACATTCCATGGATGACCAACATAACTACCACTGTTGGGCAATGCATTGATTATTGTGTTAAATACAATATTGCAGTTCCAACCAGAGTTGCACTGAAGTAAAGCCAGTGGCCAGAGGATTAGTTAACCAGTAGCTTAGTGAAAGTCAACCATTGGCCAAGTGAAAGTCAACCATTGGCCAAGTGAAAGTCAACCATTGGCCAAGTGAAAGTCAACCATTGGCCAAGTGAAAGTCAACCATTGGCCAAGTGAAAGTCAACCAATGGTCAAGTGAAAGTCAACCAGTAGCTTAGTGAAAGTCAACCAGTGGCTAAGTGAAAGTCAACCAGTGGCTAAGTGAAAGTCAACTAATGGCCAAGTGAAAGTCAACCAGTAGCTAAGTGAAAGTCAACCAGTGGCTAAGTGAAAGTCAACCAGTGGCTAAGTGAAAGTCAACCAATGGCCAAGTGAAAGTCAACCAGTAGCTAAGTCAAAGTCAACCAGTGGCTAAGTGAAGTCAACCAGTGGCTAAGTGAAAGTCAACCAATGGCCAAGTGAAAGCCAACCAGTGGCTAAGTGAAAGTCAACCAGTGGCTAAGTGAAAGTCAACCAGTGGCTAAGTGAAGTCAACCAGTGGCTAAGTGAAAGTCAACCAGTGGCTAAGTGAAAGTCAACCATGGCTAAGTTGAAAGTCAACCAGTGGCTATGTTAAAGTCAACCAATGGCCAAGTGAAAGTCAACCAGTGGCTAAGTGAAAGTCAACCAGTGGCTATGTTAAAGTCAACCAGTGACTTAGTGAAAGTCAACCAGAGGCTAAGTTAAAAAGCTGCTCCAGCTACAACAAAAGTGTTTCATAAAATATGTTACATTTTAGCACAAGAAGAACATTTGTTAAGGGTAAAAAAGTTTGATGAACTGCAAGGAATCAGTCTTCATCTTCAGCTACAAACGGTGCTTACATTGAAATTAAAGGTGCAACGAGAGATTTCAAATAACAGGTGTCCCGAAAAAATGTGAAAATTCTGAATTTGGCACTGGTGTAAAGCTTTATATCAAAAACATCACCATCTGTGAGGATTAAGCTGAGAACTGTTTCTTTGGTACAAAATTGTGAAACTTCTATTTTTGTATAGGAGCAAATACGAAATTCAGCCTATGTTTTCTATTGAAATATAAGCATATAAAAATCACCTTTGTTTTCACTTTTAAGATAAAACTGTACCTAAATACAAGGTAAGAAATCATTTGAGTGTCTAATCTATTTGAAATCACTACATATGACACCTTACATGGATGTCTCAAAATCTCTCGTTGCACCTTTAAAAAAATATTGAATTGCTGGAGTATTTCTATTTTTAATACTTTGGTTTCAAATGTAACATTTTTTTATGAAACACCCTGTAGTGATAATAAGCTTCATCTGCTTTATATAGCGCTGTACTCTAGTGCACTATTCGGTAATATAGCACAGATACATTGCATCAGCATAACACTCGCATTTATTTGATACATAACGACTTAAATACTTGCTATGTACAGTGCAATATTAACAAAATATTAAATGCATCACTTGAACCACTGAAAAATGTGATGACATGTGTCACTTAGCATAGTTATCCCTTCATTTTATTTTTTTCAATTTTATATTATTGCAACAATGATACGAAATAGACAGCGGTATGTACATGCTAAGCTGATATTATTTCAAGCTCATAAAATCCCTGCATATTAGCGTATAGAAAGTACATGCATACATTTTCCCTTGTTTATTTCTTTTTCTTTCATATTGAAAGGGTAACATATCTGAGTATTCTAAGAAATTCATCTTGGAAGTATAAAATGTGTACACATTATTTTGTTGGTCCAGCGAATGTGGACTCATAGTCAATTTTAGACAAATATGAACACCACTTGTGTCTGTAACTACAACTCCACACACACTGGCAAAATAAAAAAATACAAAATTTGCACTTCCAAGAAAAAATTCTCAACAAAATTCACATGTCTATAGGCAGAGATAAAATTAGGCAATCCATCCCACAACACTGTATACTATATTATATACCTCATGTATAGATTCTTATTTTCAAATTGGTTATAACTGAGACAAGTGACATCCACTACTTTAACCATCCAACATTGTTCATGTCTGTTCAGCTGTGTCAACTTACACAGTACACACAAGTTCCATCCTTGACTATGAGTTTTTTTTTTTCCATCTGAGCCCCAGCCAATCAAAGCCAAAGACCAGACACGTTGGGGCGGATCCAGAATCGGAAAAGCATGGGGGGCAAGGAAGATTTAAATACTGCGAGTTATTGAAACAAGATTTATTCGTGCAGGACTCCTTATTGAAGGATTACTGCTGTTGACAAGTGGTCAAGTATACTTCTTGCTACAATACATGTGTAAGAGTTATGGTGAACCGTTTCAACGTGTCTGTTGATATCGCGCAATTTTTACTGTTTGCGCCCTGGCTTCAGATTCCTGGATCTTTCACTGATAGACCTTCATGCATGTACCATTACGAACAGCACAAATTGTCATCTGCATATACGTTATAAGGAAAATTTGTGTTTCACAGCATGCTAAATTACACCCACTTTTTACATGCTGACATAAGTTTCTTTCTTTGGATGTGTATGATATGTAAACCATGTCACTTAGGCCCGTATTCCAAAACAGGTTGTTTAGGCGCGATGTTTAAGCTAAGCGAACGTTTATTGGTGGAGGAAACGTATCGCTTAATAAACCAATTCCAGAAAGGATTTAAAGTTAAACGTAATTTTAACTTCGCCAAAATGCGTGTAAATTTAAACTACCATTGAAATCTGTGGTTTTTTTTTTAAAAGTGTTTAGTGTGTGGTTTTTCGTCAGGGTAAGGCTAATGCACTGTCCAGTGACCAACAGCAATGGTGCATTGATCATTCTCGTTCCATTCTGTAGCACCGTAAACGCTACGGAAGGCCTGATACACTGTGTGCGCTCAACCATTAAACACATACGGCCTTTAATACACTCACGTTAGCGTCTTTAAAATACAATGATGTTACTTGTGTTTAAAGTTTCGTTTAAGGAAGCAACATGGTTGAAAAAGGATTGTAAACGCGTTTTGCTAAAAGCAATTTAAATTACGGCCGATTTTGTTTAAGTAAAATTGGGTTTAGCTAAACAAGTTTCTGGAATAGGGTCTCAATGTCAATGGTCTTATAGCAAATTATGAATAGCCCCTGCCCCCAAATGGTCAAAATGACCACTTAACCCCCTGAGGGGACCAGCGTTCATTAGAGTTACTATGATTGGCTCATAACATTAAAATTAACATGAAAAATTTCTGTTTAAGTAGCCAATCAAAATAGACCTTATATATCTCTGTACAACAAAAATGCGTAAGCCTTTCTTACCAGTCTCTGAGGGGTAATAGAGCTAAAACCAATGTACAACCAATAGAATCGGCCAGTAGACCCTCAGGGGGTTAACTTGGTAAAATGTACCCCCTATTTAAAATTTTACAGGAAACAATATTTTTATTTTTGGCCTGACATCAACAGAATACCCTAACCCTAAGGCCCAAAATAAAAACATAATTTGCTACAGTAGAACTTCCAAGGAGGGACGTATGGCAAATTTGCAAAGCAGTGCTTAATGATTAGACAATTACAATCACTTCTAGCCACTCAGAACAGAGCTCACAAGATTATAAGTACTGGTCACGTACACAGAGGAACTGACGCACTTAAATCTAGGTATGAGACTATGATCACAGAGTACACATATGAGTTAATAAGGTAATAATATCCAAGTATCGATAAGTGAATTGTGACTTGAGAGATGGATTATAACAGCTTGTCAAATGAATCTGTTTCTTCTGAAAGAGGAAGGAAGTATCAGAAATACCTCCTGGTACCGAACATATTTTTCACACCCGTCAAAATTTTGTAGAATTCTCAATGAGTCATGGTGGGAAATGTGAAAGTCGAATTCCAAAACATGTTACTCCATTATACAAACTTTTAATCATTGTACACAACAATCTCAAACTTATAAAACGTTTGTGCAACTGGCAGTTTTTATTCAGTCATAGGCCATATGCAAAAGTTTAATACTGCAAAATTATTATGCTCTACCAAAATGAACATAGAATTCCAGATAAGCACCTAAGCAAATCGTACCAGCACTTCATATTTGTATTTGTTTTACAATTTTAATCAGTTTATTTTAATCAGTTTATGCAATACTTAAAAGTATTGCATAAACTGAGAACTGAAACCATCTCTCACTTAACCTCTCGTTTGCAATAATGAACTTTTTTTCAATTTGCTTTGATTTAACCTATAAATACTCTACTCGTACATGTTCATTTTCTAATTCATTTTGTAAGCTGCTCTTGCTATTTGTGAAATTGACTGGATCTACCTAAAATTGGAGTAACAGTTAATGATATTTTAGTATTGGTGGAAAGAAAAAGTTGACTAATTCTACTAATTGTGCCATAATATAAATATTCCTTTTGGCAGACAAAATATTTTTATTTTTAGTATGACTTCATACAAACCTTAATGGTGAAATTCAATTGGTAGTCAATTGAGAAAATTTTGTCTAAGATATGTTCTAGTAAGTTCTAGTACATGCAAACAGTAGTATGTGTAAACATTAAATATTTAAAATCGTAAAAATTCTCAGGCCGACATTTCCCTCAGAAGTTATAACTTGTGAAGGTAAAACTATGTATGATCAGTGTAAAATGTTCAGGATATATGTACAAAAAGGCAAAGACATACTGAGATTTGGTCTCATAAAATGTTCTTCTTCATTATTTTGAATATGCACATGAAACAAAATAAAGCAATTCATTTACACCGGCAATGATTATCAATGGAACATTTCACAGTACTGAAACTATTTGATTGGGGTGTCCAATGACTTTATAGTGTAAGCATCACATAATAGGTATGCTATTTGGCAGTGAGAGCAGATGTCACATTTTTCATGCACACCGCCATACACGACAGGTTTTAGGCCCAGATTTTATTTATTTTTTTACAAGTGATTTTGTTGATATCCTTTTGGGTAGGATTTTGGAGGTCATACAGAATCCTTTCAAAGACACATCAAAACCTTGGGAAGCCACAGAGGAACCTTAAGGGCCCTGCAAGTGGCCTATAGGCTACCAATTGAACACCCACTTGTTACATTTAATGGTAACTATAAATGGTAACACACAGTAACATTGTGTCATCTACAGTAAGATCAATACATTACAGGTAGACTACAGTTGTTGGTACGCTACAGATCACTAACCATTCCTTTGCACCATTATTGTTATCTAAACCCCTCAAAAAGTAGGAAACTGTTTTCATTTATATCTCAAATATATGAGCCCAGAAATGGTTAATTTGGACACATTGTGTTTGAGACCTAACTGCATTACCAAAAGAGGTACAGAGCAAGTAGTAGTCAAACCAAAGTTTTAAATCCATTTTTGTCTCCGCTAATGGGGGTGGCTGGATTCGCCTCACATTCACTCTCCAGAGCTGACGCCCTTGTAGGTAGATCTTCTTTTCAGTTCTACCAGGGTAACCAGCTACCAGTGATTGCCACAAATGAGGTGTTATTGTTAAGCTTTAGCTTTTCATTCGCATACAACATTATACAAACAGGTTTCAAATATTTGAGATATAAATAAGTAAATAATGATTCCAAACTTTATTTTAGAGGGTTTATAACAACAGCTCTAGTGGCCTGGAATAACCCTCGAATGCATTATGAATAAGGTAACTACTGCTAATTCATAACTCCAGTTAAAAAGTACAGAATTCCAGGTTATAATTTCTACAACAAACAAACAAAAAGAGATAATTTTGCAATACTAACACCGAATCATGATCTACTAGATTAACCTTTGAGCATCAGCGATGGCAATTTGACAGATAACTGGTACATTTCTACTCTCTGCCTTTTGCAGCAAATGAAGACACACAAGACTGCATAATAGAGTGTTGAGGTAGGCTCCTTTGATACCACGTGACTTGGTTAACTGCCTCATAACAATTGCACTGACTTAATAATTAAGTCCGGGTGTATTTAATGTACACTATTTTGGTAATATCATCAAAGTAGATTTCAGAATTGCATATTATGTACATCCAAAGTTGGTAAAACTGTTTTTGTCATAAGATGCACTTTTTAATTACCTTTCAGTAGCATGACCCAGCGTTATTGCAAAAACCATCTCTAATTTCTCCAAAACAATAGTTCCATTTTGTTATTTTCCCTTTTTTTCTGAAATGAATAGCAATAATTACCTTTTGTCCCTTTTACTGGGTATCTAAATGGTGTTGATGCATCATCCCGGGTACAAGCCCAAATGTTACCCTAACAATGTAGTCATTATAACATAACCACAATGTTATGTAATTGCTGCTGTATGGCCATGTCATCTCAGTATACTGAGTGGATATATGACCGTAGGTCTTGTGTACTCACAAGCAAGCAGAGATCACATCCTCACTCTTGAATGAACTATCTGCAATCAACTCCACCTCCTTTGGTGTCTTACCCATATTCAAAACTGGTCCAAGCATAACTCTGGTCAATCGTCCACCCTTAAAGCATTGAATCCCATGTTTCTCTGGGGTTAGCTGCTTATCTTGTCCGCACAAACCCTATCAACCATGCTTGACTTGATTCCCAAGAAAAGACGACCATGTTGTGCCACACATAGATTAGCAAGCAGGGTTGGATTATCAGGCAACTCTAACACCCTTCCTACAAAAATGGATCAGCACTATAAATACTCACCAAACGCTCAAATGATTTATGGTGTCCCACTATGATGAAAATATTTAATCAACAAAACTGTACACATTGGAATATTTACCACACATTACATTTCACCTGAGCCAACAATATCTTAAAACATCTTAATAATCCAAAATGAACTTAATTCAATATGTAATTTTTGATTAGTACACAAAATATCACCTGAATTTGATTTATTTACAAAATCTTTCAAACCAAATATGTGATCAAATAAATACTGAGTGTGCATCATGCCTTGTTCCTGCCACCAGGAGTTGAACTTTGATCTTTCTTGTTCTTTGAAAGATGAAAAGCTTAAAAGTATATTAACTAGAGATCAAATAAAGGATCTGCACACACCTTTATGTAATGATCACATATTGTGAACAATCTGAAAGGTCACAATTAAAAAAGTAACGAGAAAGCTCATACAATAAATGTCTACACATCGGCGTACTCCGTCGGCTCCTCCGTTTCTGATGATTTTATTGGTGGAAAGAAGGTCTTGAATTCCCATGTTCAGGCGGCATATGTTAATTTTCCATATGGATGTCATTTGCGGGGCTGTAATGTGAGGGGAAATAAGAACAAATGTGCTTTAAGAGATACATGTAAATTAGGGACATGTTAATTTAATGTGGATTACATATCAATACATCAGAATGAAGTTTTGAAACAGGGTAAATGCCTTAATCTTTAATTAGAGAAAACAAGCACAAAAAAATAAAAAATTAAAAAAAAAAAAAAAAAAAAAAACAACAACTTCAACAATAGCAATAAATAAGCAAGAGTTCAACATTTAAACAATAAACATTTTTAAATCACCATCCACAGGTTATTGCTGAATTATAACTTGTTAAGCCAAAATTGTAATGCTTGTTTCTATGACTAGCATAAAGCAGTCTGACAACTAGATATAAATTCTATCCCCATAAGCCACTATCCGTAATCATCCCCAAACGACCTCAAAATTTTGAAATTTGCAATAATAGTTTGAAAGGGAATAATAAGTCTGGATAATTCTATAAGTCCTGTTCCTACTAAAGAATTGACAGAAAGGAAGAAAACGGCAGTGTTACAAAGATATGACTCTCCATTCAGTTACGTGTAGCAGTAAGTGTCCGAACGGACAGAAATGACTAATATACCCGATGTTGTCCTTGTAATTAGGTTGCTTCTGACCTTATTATTTGCATGTATTGTAGAGTACCTGAACTTGTTCCAGACATGCAAAAATACTGATTTTGGGCGATTTTTTTTTATTTTATGATTTTAGCAAATCATGACAGTGCCTTTGAAGGCAATTCCATCTGCCCAGAAGAATGTCAAATTTTCACTTGTATTCTGCGTGTTGCCAACAAGCGCTTTCCGCCCAAAGGGCTACTTTGAACCATCAAAAAGTGCTCTCTAAGAGCTTTTTGGTTATAATGGCTAAAAAATTGGGCTACTTTTGCCCTCTCATAGTGCCGCACCTAATGTTTTATTGGCAACACTGGTGGAAGTAAAAAATGTAAACCTTAATTTTAAACATACTAACGAAGGAAAAGGGATATGTGATCTTTCAAGGGCCTTTTTAAGTAGATTTTTTTAAGGACAGTAAAAGTTTAGACCAAGAAAACTGCCTCTCCGTTAGGAGCGAGAACAGAAGGATTTTCAAACTATATATTTGAAATGCCAACAAATGCTGAAAAAAAGGTAGAAATTGAGGTGGTAAAAGTTCAGTTGCAGACATTATGCTGTGACTATCTTATGCAACAGAGCTCATTGCAATTGCAGATGGACTTAGTGGAAAGAGTTTTGAATTTTGAGAAGATTGTTCTCATGGAAGGTGGAATATGTATGTTTGAAGACATTCTCAGAGAAAATGACGAAGCAAAACACAGTGTTAAAATAAATGTAATAATCCATTTAACAACATTGCAATTAGTGTCCAAATCAACATTGCCTAGCTCTAACATTGACTAAAAATATCCAGTTTTTTTTTAACATAATTTATTAGGTTGATTTGGACCTCATCACTGCATGTTTATGTTAGGATACCTTCACTTGGTACAAAATAAAATGTTTGTTTTTGGACAATTTTTGGTTTTATATTTTCCCAATTTGCAAATTCCTAAAAACAAGGCGGTTCTCGAACCACAAGTCTCGCCTGCTTTCCTCGCGCTTAGTTGTAAACAAAAAGCAGCACACCAGAGTGCCAACTGTCGAGTCCAGGGTGTCCCCCCCAAAAAGTTTGTGCACCCAGATAAACTCAATTTCTTAACTAGTTTTTACTTCCCACTATTTCATTGAAACCACCCTAGGGGTCACAACATTTTCCATTGTGGAGATATTCATCTTGCCAAGTTGAAACCCCCCATGAGCATAAGTCAGAGATTTTTAGGAGTAGCACACCCCTGTTTTTGCATTTATATGGATTCTTTACTTCCTGCTCTTTCATTTGACACCACCCCAACAAAAAGGTTCAAACATTTTCCATGGTGGAGATATTAATAGAGAATCCTCAACAAGAAGCATACTTAGATGTTTAGGAGTACCACCCCGGGTTTGCATTTTGATATTAGTTAATATAACCTCTCACTCGTTCATTTGACACTCACCCTAGGGGTCACACATTTTCCATTGTGGAGATATTATCTTGAAAAGTCCCCCCCCTGAGCACAAGTAAGAGATGTTTTTCGGATAAGCACACCCCCCCCGGGTTTGCATTTATAGTATTGCTATATCTCTCACTCTTTCATTTGATTCCACCATAGAGGTCACAACCTCTCCGTTTGGGAGATATTAATCTTGAAATGTTCCCCAAACATAATCATAACAAAGAGATGGTTAGGAGTAGCACCCGGGGGTTTGCAAAGTTTATAGTATTTCTTTATTTCCTGCTCTTTCATTTGACACCACCCCAGGGCCACAACATTTTACATTGTAGATATATAGATCATGAAAAGTCTGCAAAAATCCACTTAAAAATTCACAAATTTAGTAAAAATTATGAAACAATTTATTCAAATTGGGCAACACTATTTTTGAAAAAATCATGTGACCACATTTTAAATTTGAGTCGCTACGGGGTCCATAAGTGGTGAATGCACAATTTTGCGTATTGTTCAATTTTCCAAGAATGTAATAGGCTGGCACCCAAAAAAGACTGACCAGAAGTAGAAAAAAAAACCATTTCAATGAACAAACATGGCACGGATTAGCTATACTATATTTGATGTTAATACCTTTGTTGTGTGTACTCCACCCCCTTTGATAAGTCGTCTTGTTTGTACAACCTGTTTTGTACACCCCATATCACACACAGCCATATAATGCCAAAAAAATTAAAAATATTTTTGTTAAGTTTTTTAATGTTATGATATAATTTAATTGTAAGGTAAACAAAACTCCTGAATCAAATTCTTTTTGAAGGTGTTAGATTTCCACACTGGACCTATTGAAAACCTGAGAAAATTTGGTTGAAATGGACCAAGCGTTAGCTGAGTTGCAATTTTAAAATAATCAAAGAATGACCATTTTTTAAGAGGCCACATGCATTTTGACACAATTATTATTTCAATACAAAAGACTTGTTACCCATATAAGTAGTCTCATATAGCGAATGAATTTTGCATATCCATGCTACCCTTTAGCGATTACAGCAATTTACGCATATTTAATGAGATCAATTGCATCAAAAATGCCCCTTTAATTGATCCCACTTGCACTTTGACCGCAATTGTGATTCATACAAAGATGTAAGGCATAGAAGTCTCATGGAGCGAAGTAATTTTTGCATATCCAATGTACCCATTTCAGTGATACAGCAATTATGCAATTATTTATTAGATCCTTGTATCAATAAATGCCCCTTATCGGCCCACATGCACTTTGACCACAATTATGATTCACCCAACATGCATGCATAGTATTTTTCATGCAGCGATAGGAATTTGCCTATTCCGATGTACGGTTCAGAGATACAGTAATTACGCATATTTAATTAGCTCATTTGCCATACCTAAGCCGCTTGTATCACACACGCTCAAATTGAACAAAGATGCGCACCATGATCGGCTTTCATGCAGTAAGGATTTTCCGTATCCATGTACCGTTTCAAAATTATCGCAATTACTCTGCTTTTTGCATATTATTAGCTCATGTGCATACTTTTTGCCCGAAATACGCCTAATTATCAGTTCGAAACTCTCCAGCCCGCTCCCTTCCACCAATTACATCATCATACGCCTTACGGAACTCCATAAAACTTGTACACAAGCCTTTGCGGGAAATTTTCGTTAATTATGCAAATCGATACTTAATTACAATTTTAACTCCCAAAATCAATCAGTCCGAAACTCGTCAACCCGCTTCTTTCCCACCAAGTTACATCATCATAGCCATTACGGACTCCAGATAAATCGTACACCACCCGGGAACACGGACGTCAGGCATACAGACCGATGAACAGACAGACATACAGACAGACAGACAGACGACAGACAGACATAAAAGTTATTACCAGTCTCTGCCGAACAAAGTTCAGGCGAGACAAAAAGGAAAAGCAAACATACAATACTTGTATAGCATGCTGAAAGCTTCTAACATGAATTACAGCTTTGGTAATTGATGGAATATTTCATCATAATCTATGTTTAGTTACAGTAGTCTCCGGTGTCTCCTACTAATTGAAATGTAATTAATATCATTAGTCGTTCTATATTCACACAGGCGAACAATTACATGATTAATGGATATGCAGATATGTTAAACCACTGAACCTCAAATGAGGCCCAAAAATGGCAGAAAAAATTATGCAACTAAGAAGTTCAAAAATGGGGGCACTCATTTGAAACAAATTACCTGTACGTAAAGGTCAAAAATATGAAATTAAAGGCTATGAGGGAAAATAATCAATTGTAAACCATGGCAAAAGTATTGGCTTTTTGAATATTTTTTTTAAACATGTGGTACCTTTCTTCAATTTCGCCTAATTTTGATTCCTGATCCCTGATTTTTTTAATAAAATTTAAAAAAAAAGTCGAAATTAGGGTTATTTGGGTGAAGCTTTTCAAAATTTTGGAAATTTGCAGTAACAGCTTCAAAGTGAAAGGATAAGTCTTGGATCTCTTTAATTTACTTTTTCCACTGAAAAATTTTACAGAAAAAGAAGAAAATGGCATTTGGTTCCAAGATACGAAATTCCCATTCAATTAGTGTTGTAGTAAGTGTCCGTACGGACACATGACGAAAATTTTCTATTTGTCCCTTTTAGGTTTGGCTTCTGGTCTTGTCACTTGCAGGCACGTAGGATAAACATACTGTTTTAAAGACATGCAAAACTCTGATTTTGATGATTTTTCCGATTTTCTGATTTATCAAATCACTGATTGGCCTTTTAAGTCTGCAAATTAGAATAGGCCAAGGACAGAAATTTATATTTTCCCTGCCTACTGTTTTCTTGACAAATGGTGATCACCCACCCTTCCTGAAACTGACATCATGAGCACGTGTCTGTATGTCAATGTCCCAACTGTTTTAGAAACCACCACATTCTGAACAAATGTTACTGTGGTTCCACTTACATTTTTAATTTTGAATTTGGTTTTGAAGGCTTTTGTAGGTGTACTTCATTTTTGTTGTTAGGGCTTTACGGCCAAGCAAAAAAATAGTGTTTCTCATCCCCTCCCAGTCGCCACTCTGATTTTGCCTTATTTCAAAATTTCTTAAACATTAAAAAAAGGTACTAACTTTCTAAATATTAAAAAATATATTTGCCTATGAAATAATTCCAACATTCCATTTTTCAACTAATCTTAAAGGTGCTGTTCGATCGATCGTCTTTGGGACCCCCCTGATTTACCCGAGTGTTATCGATTTGATTTCAGATGACAGTGCGCATATTTTTCTCATTCTCGTCCTGACATTTGAGCCCTCAAATCCTTTTCTTCCAAGATATAAACACACAACCGCTGTTTTTTAAGTGGTTAACCATCAGATCGCCAGTAATTGAATAGGTCTTTGCAACATGCATTATTGCTTCTACCATAAAACCCGCACGTTTTGTTTCCCACGGTACTTGCTGGGGTGTATGTGGCAAGTGCCATGCTCTTCCTATCAAGTAAGAGAACACAATACACCTCAATCGGAACAAGCACCTTTAAATTAAAAACTACTCCGAAATACTCACAAATTACCATATGTCTGGTATAGCATTTCTGCAGAATATCTCACTTTTCACTTGTGAAAACATTTAATTGTTAAAAAATAAATCATGTGGTCAGTCATCTCACCACCCTTTTTTAAACAGGGCTGCCTAAAAAAAAAAAAATCCAATATTAAAACAGGGCCCCCCCCCCCCCCCCCCCCCCCCCCCTTTTTTTGCCTAAAAAAATACAAAAAAGCCAATAATCACAACAGCTCCCTCACCAATTTAATACTTAAATGCAGATAATCACATGTTATTTTTTGCACTTGGCTTAATCATCAAGACAACTGTTTAAAATGCCAGCATGACTAACCGGTTTTTTCTGGGTTAATTAAAATAGAGTTCCTGTAAAGCACACTATTCAACATCTGGACAGCAAACCAATACTAAAATCATTTTCCCTTAGCGATGATGACGCTCTAAATTTTCCCAACGATCATGTTTTTTTGTTTTGTTTTTTTTTTTTTGCATATACAAATCTCAGACCTTTGGGATGGATCCGGTTAGTAATTATCTTTTTATTTTTCAGTTAACTATTTTCATTACTTAACGGTTGACCTCAGGATTTTCAAACTATAATTTGATTGTGTACCAGTAAATCGTCATCTATAACTAAAGAAGTCCACTATGAAATCTTAATTCCAAACTTTGAGATGTATCGGATTTTTTTCGTTTCCATGCAAGCAAATAATTTATGTACGTATAAATTGCCATAACGATCCGTGAATCACAAAAATTCCGGATCTGGAATTGAATAACAACGTTGTGATTTTCTATATGAAGGACTTCAATTTGAGCTTAGTTATTTCACACACAGTGATTAGTATATGACAAGCATTATGTAAATTATTGCAAACAATACTGTTTTGAAAATTGAGCGCCCTCATCGGCAAATATCCTTAGTGGCTTTAATACCCCAAAATATATTTTGAAATTTCCAATCATCAATGTAGAATGTCCTAGAGTGGTCTAATTTTGTTTAAAATAATCAACCCAATGTAGCAGGTATTTTCCTCCATGACTTATGTTAGGGCTCTGTGCCATATGACTGCAATCTCACATCTTTCAAGGTTCTTAGTTGGGAAAAACTATATTCCTAATGACTCTCTTTTGGGCTTTTAAGTGACTACAATCCTCATCAAAAGTCTTTGGAACACTAAGGCGTAGTCTGGTGTAAAATATTTTCCCATTTATCCATGTAGCAATGTTGCTCATAGCCAATTTGCTGTTGTTTTGAAAGTATTTTATAAAACATTGTCTGATGGGGAGGGGGAAGGATAAAAAAAAAATCTCCCAGCTCCCTGCTTTCCCTTGGAGTTGGTGAAAGATATATTATGCACTCACAGCAAAGTATCCCGCTTGATTGCATTACGAAAGCAAGAGGTGTTCCAAGTACTTTTGGCAAGATTGTAGTCAGCACTAATACCATACACTCATCCCATATTGTAAGTGTATAACTCAAACTAAATCAACACAAAATGGTATCTATTCCTGCTTTCCCATTTGTTTACACAATATATCTCAATTGTAAACCCATAACATAACTTTCCAAATTACAACTTCTTAACACCTAAGACAAACAAAAAAAAATCGAACTTTATACACTTCTTAACTTTCCAACTTTTAAAATAAGGCAACACTATAATCATGCAAGGAAAGGTATTAGAGGTGTCAAAACAATGTAGAGCATTCCCACAAGCCAAATATACAAAAAAAGGGGAACCCTGAACCCGAATCGGTCTGTTGAATGTTTGAATGCATTCATCTAGAATTGAATTAAAAATCATCCGTCATTCACAGCCTTTTCAAAGTTTCCTTATAGAACGCAACCAAATAAACAAAATTAAAACTGCAACAAACACTTTTTGAAAACTATTTGGGGTATTTATACCACCGCTGACTTCATCCTGTGTAAAATTTTTAAGGAAATTCATTGTGGGCAAATATGATTTTAAAAAATCTAGTTTAACAAATCTCTCCATGAGAATGGGCATATAAGAGGTCCAGCTATTTCGTTAGGCCTATGTGGCAATATTCTCATGACAGATTTTTCTGATTTTTTGGAGAGATAATAGCTCTTGCAATGTCCCTACTTCTCGTTGTCAAAAATGTGTCGCCGTTGCTTAAACTTGCTCTAAAAATAAAAGAGAATTTGATAGGGTCCAACGCTGTGTATTTGCTCTGTTTGGCTCATACCAATCCCCATGCTATACCCTATATATCACTTCTGTTTTATTACATGATATGTTCTACTTACAAAACTTGAACTTTGTACCCTATTTATGTGTGTTTGCACTTAAGTAGTAAAATGACATGTCTGACTAATATGCGAGCTCACTTTTGTTTATCCAAACAATCTCACGGTTCGTGAGTGTACACATACTAAGATGGACACAGGGATGTTATGAAACCTTTACTAGTTTTTTTAAAGTGTATTCTTAAAACTAAGTTAGTGAAAAGATAGAATTACAGGGATAGATAAAGAGTATTTAGAAAAGAGGTTAAGGAAGAAGTGAAGAAGAAGAATGAAGAAAGAGAATGAAAATGATGAAAGGAAGTGAAGAATGGAAAAGTATTGAGAGTAAGGGAGAGGAGAGAGGTAAGGAAGATAGAAAGAGACAAGAAGAGAGGGATAAAAAGTTAGTCAAAAGTGTAAACCACTGATATATATGCTATGATGTTCATGAGTGTGTGTGTAATTTCATATCATTTTGTGGCAAGGGATTCACGCAAAGTTGGACCAATTATAGGGTAATGGCCATGCCTTCTCGCTGTTCGCTTCGTAATCCCTATCACGGGAGGTGAGCAAACAAGCGTAAATTCATATAAATTATTAAAATCATATAACTCTATCTGTTGCCTCAAATAAAACTTGCACAGTTTCTTGAAATGAATAAAAAGTCACTTCATTTATTTTTTCCCCCCAATATCAGTGACCATATAATTACGCTAGACGCTAGAGCTAAAGAGATTCAATTACCGGCCCGGTGTGCGGTGTAAAAAACCTTCAGATTCCTTTTCATCTGGGAGTTCAGAACCATTGTTATATTATCTCACGATTGAAAAGACTTAATGACGGTAGCGCAAACTAACTGATCCTCCTTCGCAAATAAATAAATCTTGAGCTTCCTATAGTGCATGTTCAATTACCTTTGTCCATGTTTTTTCATCATTTCTTCGAAAAGAAAGAAAGACAAAAAATCATGCCAGAATGTTGCTGGCAAAGCTTGACCTAACACTTTGTGCCGAATTAAATCTGTAACTTATTTTCCCATTCATTTGTATTCAATTACCGCGCTTTCATAGAAAACTAGGGTCAACGACCTATATCATAATATAAACTGGTTAGTTATTGAAAGAGGACGGGTATTTTGTTACTCACCCGAATCGTGGAGGTGATCACCGCCTGCTCATAACATGGCTATGGCTCTCGCATCCGGGCACATTGTAATATCTTTTAGTTAATGGTTTGCTGAAGTCTTACATATCCATTGGTCACTGATATTATAAAGAGAATTGATGTGACATTTTATTCATTTTTTAAAGAAAATTGCAAGTTTTATTGGGGCCCAGCCGACTTTAATGTTCATGTTAATAATTATCAATAATTTTACACCGGGTTTTCTCTCTCCCGTTGATGGCCTACATAAATTTGTTTAGCAGCTTGTTATTTTGGTCACAACCCCATAGTCTATTATGTAAGTGTTCATAATAAACATGTGGCTGTGTTGAACAAAGAACCAAAGAACTAGCATTTCGCGGTTTCTCTCGCTTTCGCGCTCGCTATAAATTCAAAGAATATACGCTTGGGCCCCCCATGACCTTTGACCCTGGCACGGGACCTTTGATCTCATCACATATGAGGATCGCAGGGTGCACGCCTAAGGACAAAAGTGGTGGTTCCAATTGAACTTCAGTTTTTCATTGAATCAATTTTACCATGTTTAGCCCCATTTTCACTTGACCTCACATGCCCTTAGACCTTTCAACATGACCTTTGACCTCGTCAACAATGAGGGATCCCATTGTGCATCCTATGACAGAAGTTTCGTTCCAAATTGAGTTAAACTTTTCAATTGAGGTCATTTTTAAACAAAAAATTAACAATTTTTGACACCACATCCATCCAGACACACACACATACACACGCACCGCATCTGATTGCTAAGTGGTCCTGCCCACTATAGCTGGCGGCCCACAAATTAACCAACGCTGTGGGTGGTACATTTTGACCCAAAAATTATTTTCTCAATTTCCTGGTTTATGCCTATAGTTGTACCGTGTTTTAGGAGCCACACCTGACCGTTGCTCGCTAATACCACAAAGCTGCAGCAATGCTCCCTCCCCAAAGTCACAGTACAGTGAATGATACACAGGTGTTAACAAGAACTTTGTGTTCTGGTTAGCATACCATTGTGGGGATTATTTTTTAAAGTGTCAACGAAGATTTCCACATACAGGTGTGCCTAACAAAAAATCAAAGTACTGATTTTGCCTTGATGTAAAGCTGTCCCATCAAAAATATCCCCATCCAAAAGGATTAAGCTGAGAAATGTTTCTTTGGTACAAAAATTGTGAAATTTCCAATTTTGTATAGGAGCAAATACAAAATTCAGCCTATGTTTTACATTGAAATATAAGCAAATCAAAATTGCCCTTTTTCTCTCTTTAAGACATTTCTGTAGCAAAATACAAGTTAAGAAATCTATTGAGTGTCTAATCTATATGAAATTACTATTATGACACAATATTTGGGTGCCTCAAAAATCTCTCGTTGCACCTTTAATGAAAGTTTGTGAACTGTGCCAAAGGAACTGTGACTTACTGGTCCATTGTGTGAAACAAAACAACACCCTGAATTCACCAGATTTGTGTTCATGATGACATTGATATTTATTACTGTATATGAAGTCGGTTAATTAATAAAGCAATCAAACACCAACTAATGAACTATTCCATTCAGTTAAAGACATCATGCAAAACAATACCAAGCATTTCTTTGTTTAGAAGCTAAAGCTATTAGGTAAGATTGCAAATGCACCACCAATGTCTTTTTGCAAAACATTCCAACAAGAGCAAGGGAAAAAGAGAACAGGGAATTACTCACTTTTTAGACAACCATTTCCCACTGAGGCTATTTAGTATAGGGAGCAAGGGGGATAAAATAAGATTAAGATAATATTAGTGGTTCTTTAACCCCCTGCCTGCTACCGTCGTTTTCATTCAGCATTTCTGATTGGATAATCACATCATATAGTCATTCCAATAACCACTTGAAATGCAGCATTGAATTATTTTAAACTCTAGCTAGTCTCTTCAGCACCATTCACAGCTGTTTGAAAGTCTCATTTATTGTGGAAAAAACCAGGATAAAGTCAAAATAAAAAAAAAATATCAATGGCGACACAGTTTTGACAACTAATGTAAATTATTTATTCCATCGACTACATGCTGTGAAAATTCGAGCAAATTCGTTGTGAGCAAATATGATTTTTCTTAAAATCTAGTTTTACACATCTTTCTTTAGAGAATGAGCATATAGAGGGCACTCTAACATGCAATTCATGACATTTGTAGGCCTATATGACAAGATTCCTGCAATGGATTTTTCTGATTTTTGCAGAGGTAATAGCTCTTGCATGCCAGCTACTTATATCAGTTGTCAAAACTGTGTCGGCACTGCTTAAAATTGTTCTAAAAATAAAAGAGACAATTTGTATGGGTCAAACAGCTATGCATTCTTACCATGTTATTGACTGGCTAAAAAATTGTTCAAGTTCCACTCTGACCAATCAGCACATAGTGCTCATGGAGTTAGAAACTGTGAACGTTACTGGAGCAAATTGCTATATACTATCTTCTCATTTTAATCAGTTTTCAATTAAGGAATTTATGTGCTCAAGTAAGTTACATATAACCTTTACACTATAATAGTGACAAGGCAGAATTATAAACATAACAATTACAAGTTACACCCTTTCCTTATTTCATCCTAACATTTCATGTTGTTAAGTAAACAATTTGTTATAGCTTGACTACCTACATTCACGTATGCGTGTGCACGTGTGTTTGTTTTTCTTTTGGCACAAATAAGCTCTTATTGTATTACAGAGTATATTTAAAATAACCGAACAACTCAAAAACTTTAGAGGAGATATTGCTGGTTTGGTTCACTCAGTCTTTGCTCTTCAGCAAATAAGAATTTTGTAAAAAAAAATGTAGAAATAAAAAAAAAATGCAGAAATAAAAAAAATGTAACATTTGTTGCATTTGAATGTGAATTATGTCCATTATGTCCAATTTTAAGTATACCTAGTTTTGTGAAATTAATCTTGCCAATTTACCATTTTGCAAAATTTTGGCCAAACATGTTTTGTTTGATTGAAGCCTATAGGGGGCCTTTAATTAATAATTCCCACAGAATTTTACATTTTCACTTTCAGCAAACATCCATTTTCAGACTACCCTCAATTTGATGATTTCCTTGATTTTGGAGCAAATTTGCTACTTCTCAATTATACAGTACTGCATGCTGCATTCAATTCAATAAGCCTCAATCAATTCTAGCATAACAATAGGAACAGGAACTCAACAATTAACTCATTCTAATTGACATTATTAACACTACATAGAAACATTTTTCTATGCATGTGTAGATCTCAAGGATTTATTATCACCCAGAGAAAATTAAATTTTAATGAGGGCATGAATCAACTGGATAAAATTCTATTATAATAAAGGTCATATACACCACCCACAGAAAATTATATTTTAATAATAAGGACACATGTGCTTGTACCGCCCATAGAATAAATTGTATTTTAACTGATGTTCTCCATAGAAATTTATGGCATGAAAGTATGCTCTCTCTAATCAGCTAATGGCCTGTATACCTTAGCAACATCATAAATTTCCTATTACCTTTTCATTAGGTACAACATGTACTGTTTTGGAAGACACTTCATTCATTGTAAATGTGTATATATGGATTGTACATGTATGTAAGCACCAATGAAGATATTCTTTGTATATCCACTAAACAAGAGGACACATTTTTATCAAGAAAAACTTTAATAGGTGACTACAAATTGATAGATTGCACTTGCAAATTTTTGTTGAAAAAAATAAATAATACATTTTCACATTAGAGTTAAAAAACAATACTGGCTACATGCAGAAAGCCACTTTCCACCACAAATGTCCTAATTTTTCTGCTTTTGGTATGTGTTGTAATAACAATAACAATTAGAGGTTAATGTTTGTATATTTTTAGCTTCGAGTGCATTGGTAAAAAATCAATGCACGCGCGCTCAGTTTGACGACGAATAATGGCACAAGCCCCGCAGGGGCGCGTGCCATTATGAGTCTGGTCAAACTGACGCAAGTGCATTGATTTTTGCCAATGCACGAAAAACTAAAAATATACAGACATTAACCTAATTCATAAAAGTTATTAAACACACGACCTTCACACAAAAATCTAAATATGTCATGGAATCCAAATTATCCAACAGAGTAATGTTTCTAACGAAAAAATGCACATACCCGCCCATTAAATGAATCAATCCAACCTCGCGCGTAAACGGGAAAGCATACCGCGCACGCTCATTAACATACGCACCGTGCAATGACAAATATCAATGCATGATTTTTGTCCAATCACATTTCTTCTCATGTTATAAACGTTTATGAATAATAAATAATAATAATAAAAATTACTATTCAGTAATATAATTAAATATTATTATTAGTGGCATCATCAACATAATTAAATTTATTATTATTACTGGTAGGCCTATCGCCATCGTCATCATCAATTTTAAAACTCCCTACAAAGTAACTTAGTTGTAAATGGTAAATTTAAATTAAAAAAACACCAATTACGGACCTTTATTTAGTAAATACAATTATATATGTGATTGACAATCTATTGAGTTACATTTTATGACCTAAAATGGTAACTCTATTAGAATTATTTCAGAGAAAACTTGAATTTGTCAATTTTTTCCACCAAAATTTAGCTAAACAACTAATTTCAGTTGCATACACTGATC
Organism: Ophioderma brevispina; assembly: GCA_023653785.1. Taxonomy (NCBI): domain Eukaryota; kingdom Metazoa; phylum Echinodermata; class Ophiuroidea; order Amphilepidida; family Ophiodermatidae; genus Ophioderma; species Ophioderma brevispina. The sequence continues at coordinate 185,336 of JAMKCH010036026.1, forward strand.
ACTGAAGTTGAAATAGTTGAAATTAGGCTTAAACACATAAGT